>JAEUYN010001127.1:0-74957 GCA_018257835.1 Euura lappo
CATTTCATTGTGACAACTATTATTATTTCGAATTGTGCTAGGCTTGGTATACGGCTGGCGTTCCGGAGAGAGAGAGAGAGATTTTTTTTTTTTTTGATTGATAAGGTATTTATTGCCCAAAGTTGAACAAAGAGTGCAGCAGGCTGCATGAACAAGTGTACGAAGTAAGTATATTAGGTTTAACTTAATGTTAGAGCTAGTACAGTAGAATAACAAGGGGAGATAAGAGTGCTACTCTCTCTATTAGGATTACTAGATTAGTGAGCGTGGGTACAGGCCTGCCAACCGTAGTAGAAAACGAAATGACATGCATGTAATAATAAATATTGCATTAATTAACTAATAGTAAGCAGTGGGGAAGGTTGAGAAGGTGCTGAGAACCAGAATAGAGCTAGAGGATTGGGTATAGTGCTTGACAGGGGATGGGCAGAGTCTAGTGGTTAGTTGGTGCTGTCTCAGATGCCCGTAGGTGCATTGCTAGGGCACGTTTGAAGCTCCAGCGTGAGGGCGACGTGACGATTCTAGCTGGGATCGAGTTCCAGATGGTTGGTGCAGCCACCGCAAACGAGTGCATGTAGGCATCCGTGCGCTAGTTAGGCACTAGCAGCTGTTGACCCGGTTGATAGCCCAACTGGCTTCTGAGAGGTCGAGTAGCTATATGGCCGATAAGGAGTTGTTTGAGAAAAGATGGGCGATTCTCACGTATGGCTGTATACGCCAGGCAAGCCACAGCTTGTTTTCTGGCGTCCTCGATAGTGAGCCACCCAAGTTCACGCCGGTACCGTGTGATGGATGCGTCACGCGGGAGATTGAAAATGAACCTGATGCCTTTGTTGACTAGCCTTTGGAGTTTCGTGTCGTTTACAGTGCCGGCACCCAGGAGCGCAACCGAGCAGTAGTTAATGTGAGGTAGGACAAGCGCTACGACTAGTTTCTTTCGGAGGTTAACATCAGTGTAATCTCGGAGTTGTTGGAGTTTGTACAGTACGCCATTGACGTTGGAGGTTACGCTGGCGATGTGTTGTTGGAAGGTTAGCTTTGAGTCAAGAATCACGCCCAGATTCCTCACCGACGAGACGAGTGGAACGTTGATAAGTCCATCGCCTAACGGAGGGAGGTCGTCGATGCTGATTTGGTTGATCAATCGGTTGTTACCAAGTATGATGGCCTTGGTTTTGAGAAGATTTAGGCGAAGTCGATTTAACTGCGCCCAATTCTGTATGGCACTGATGTCCTTGTTGAGGTCGCGGATGCAGTTTCCAAGGTCTGGGGGCGAGCAAGTGGCATAGATTTGAAGGTCGTCCGCGAATAGAAGGCGTTTGGCATATGTTATCGTGGTTCCAAGGTCATTGATGAATAGCGAGAAGAGTAATGGTCCTAGCACCGAGCCTTGTGGAAAGCCCGTGTTGGTTGAGACCCAGTTGGTGAGCGAGTTGTCATCACGTTTAACCGCTTGTTGCCTGCCGCTGAGGTAGGAGTTCAGCCAGTCGACGGACTCCTTGGAGAGGCCCAACTTCCGCAATTTACGGAGCAAGAAGTGGTGAGGCACTGTGTCAAACGCCTTGGAGAAGTCAAAGAGGACGAGTACCGTGACTTGGCGACGATCCATACCCTGCCTGACGTCATTCAGCAGTTTTAATAGCGCCGTAGCTGTGCTGTGATCCGGGCGAAAGCCACACTGGTACGGGTCTAGTAGAGAGTGGGATTCAATGTAAGCTAAGATTTGATCGTAGACGAGGCGTTCCAGTATTTTGCTGAGAGTGGGTAGCAGGGAAATGGGCCGGTAGTCACTTGCGGTCCTTGGCGAGGCTATTTTGTTGAGAGGGACTATCACAGCTCTCTTCCAAAGAGAGGGAAACGTGCAATCATTGATTGAGCGGTTGAAAAGTTCGACAGTAAAACCGATGATGGTAGTCAGGACCTTGGACAGCAGACGTAAGTTGACACCATCGGCGCCTGTGGCATTGGACTTCGATAGCCGAACTGCCTTCAGGACCGAGGTAGCTGTGACCGGTTGGAGGCAGAGCTCAGGCCTGTCGTGTTGTGGTAGGCCGGCAGCGTCGTCGTAGTCAGGAGCAGGCGGCGGATCGGAGATGGATACTTGAGCCAGAGCTATATTCAAAAGAGAGAGAGAGAGAGAGAGAGCCATACAGTGTTTATAATAAATAATGCAACTATTGTTTCGATAACGCGGTAAGTAGGTACTCAAAGTGATGAAAAATAATCGAACAAATGATAATTGATTATCCGGATCGATCCCTGTTCTATTTTTGCCCTCCTTCGTGCACCAAAGATTATTCTCGCGAATTGTTTGGACTCCGAAATTCAATTGCATTTACAATTGATTCATAGCTGGAAAAATAAAAACAATTTCACCACGAGCAGGGTAAGAAAAATTGCATTGGGTAGCCAGCATTTTGTTCTGGGGGGGGGCACCAGATTTTCTGGGGGGCCGTACCCACCCCTGCCCCCTCCTGGCTACGCCAATGAAATATTGTAACGTATACATCGAATGAAAGGTGAATGAATATCACTCGAGTTGTCTTTATTACATCATTTGTTTATTTTGAACTGCAGGATGTAAAAAAAAATTAAATTACATAAATTCACTTACGATTACTCACACTAGACAAATAATTTGATTTTATAAACCATGGAAAACACATGAGACGTGGTTTGAACATACTTCATGATCATGAGTCACAGGATATTCAAAGATGTTATAATTTATCGTGGTCAGATCGATATGGGAAAGAAAAATAAACCTGAACTAAGTATTGCACCTCTCCTCGTCAACTGTATACCCTACTGGAATGTATGGCGAAAATGACCAGCAGGCTTCACCATTTATTTCCCTCTCCCTAGTCTCTTCGCTGGTACACGGACCCCTCTCTGCCTTTGTTGGTGAAGGTAGCTGGACACTTTGCAGAAATCTGCCCGTGGGCACGGTTTTTCGATAAAAAATTAACATTCCAGCAGCAAACTTGCGGCATGATCAACAATATTTACGTAATACAATAACATTTCTCGAATTGCAGGTTTCTACGTAATTTCCAGAGCAGTTTCTATTAAAATTTCAAGTAGCTACTGTGTCAAACCTACGAACGAGATTTTTCCTAGCATCAAACTCTATGAGAACATTTCCAACGCGACTTTGGGAATCCTATAATCTGCCGGTGGAATGAAAAAAATTATCAAACGAACTGGTCGAAAGCAGAAGCATCCAATTTCAGACAAATCCAGGACCTTCCAAATACAATGGAAACATTTCGTGGCTTCGAATGATATCCCAAGCTGTTTCTGGGATTTCCAGGCTGTATCAAAATCAGAGTTGGGCGAATTTGTAATTAATTAAATACAAATTACAAATTACAATCGTAATTTGTAATTGGATAAAAAATCCAATACCAATTACATTTTTAATTCGTAATTGAACCTAAATCCATTACCAATTACAATTGTAATTTGTAATTGACAGAAAATCCATTACCAATTACAATTGCAATTTGTAATTGGGAAAAATTCAATTGCCGATTACATTTTTAATTTGTAATTGAAAAAAATTCAATTATCAATTACTTTTGTAATTTGTAATTGGAAGAAATTTATTAAACAATTACATTTTTAATTTGTAATTGGAAAAAATTCAATTACTTTTTCAATTTGTAATTGAAAAAAAATCAATCACCAATTACATTTCAATTTCTAAAGTAAGCACGTTACGCCCGCTTTTGAAAACTTATACGACTGTGTCCAGGTCTACCGGACCGTAGGTCTCAGTGTCCAGGTCGCCCGGACCGTAGGTCTAGGTGTCCAGGTCGCCCGGACCGCAGATCTTGTTTCAGGTCGACAGGTCCGTAGTTCTTGAAATGCAGGTCGACCGGTCGACTTGGACACGAAGAGCTATGGTCCGCTCGACCTGGATACCAAAAACTACCGTCCGCTCGACATGGACACCATGAACTACGGTCCGGTAGACCTGGACACCAAGACCTACGGTCCAGGCGACCTGAACACCCAGACCTACGGTCCGGGCGACCTGGACACTAAGACCTACGGTCCAGGCGACCTGGACACAGTCGTATATATACAGTTTTCAAAAGCGGGCGTAACGTGCTTACTTTAGAAATTAAAATGTAATTGGTGATTGATTTTTTTTTCAATTACAAATTGAAAAAGTAATTGATTTTTTTCCAATTACAAATTAAAAATGTAATTGTTTATTAAATTTCTTCCAATGACAAATTTCAAAAGTAATTGATAATTGAATTTTTTTCAATTACAAATTACAATTGTAATTGGTAATTGAATTTCTTCCAATTACAAATCACAAAAGTAATTGATAATTGAATATTTTTCAATTACAAATTACAATTGTGATTGGTAATTGAATTCCTTCCAATTACAAATTACAAAAGTAATTGATAATTGAATATTTTTCAATTACAAATTACAATTGTAATTGGTAATTGAAATTCTTCCAATTACAAATTACAAAAGTAATTGATAATTGAATATTTTTCAATTACAAATTACAATTGTAATTGGTAATTGAATTTCTTCCAATTACAAATTACAAAAGTAATTGATAATTGAATTTTTTCCAATTTCAAATGAAAAATGTAATTGGCAATTGAATTTCTACCAATTACGAATTAATTATTGAATTTCTTTCAATTACAAATTCCAAAAGTAATTGATAATTGAATTTTTTTCAATTACAAATTAAAAATGTAATTGGTAATTGAATTTTTTTCAATTACAAATTCCAAAAGTAATTGATAATTGAATTTTTTTCAATTACAAATTAAAAATGTAATTGGTAATTGAATTTTTTGTCGATTACAAATTACTACTGTAATTGGTAATTGAATTTTTTTCGATTACAAATTACTACTGTAATTGGTAATTGAAATGTAATCAATTACACAATGTAATTGGATGCTGCCCAACACTGATCAAAATCAAGGCCCGGTCCCAGCCTTGCCACGATTACCAGATCCTATACGAACATGCCAGCTGACAATTCTACGGAGCCAGCGGTTGACGTTCGTCGATCATTGGTGAAAACCGACGGGGCCAGTCAATAGGTATTTTTCACAGGAATTAATTGCAACAGTTTTGAAAATTTGTAAATAAGTACTATTCGACCTCCCACTTAACATACTAAAATTCATCGTTCCTATTGGTTGAGCTTCCGCCGCCATCTTGGTTCAAAGGTACAAAAAAATGGTTTTTCGCAAATATGTCGGTTCCCTTAACTCGGATCGTGAATTTACCTATTATAAATAATGTTCGTGATAAAATTCTCTACAAAAAAAGTATCGTGCATATTTGTCGTAAGTCCACTGGTTCCGTCATGGCAGCCGTCGAAAGTCGGTGAATAGTAAAATATCACGCAATGAATCCACAAATTCCCCCTTTTATGGTTGTTTATTATTGGAAACAACATTGTTAACAAAAGTGAATCGTTTACTTCAAGAAAATTCACCAAAACAGTATTATGCACTTGTTTTTTGGATATATAGGTATTGATTATTTCAGTTTATGCCAATTTTTGTCTTTTTGATGTCGATGGCTCATGACTCGAATCATTCGACATTATAGTTATCGCATCACTGTCATCTTCATCCTCTTCTTCGTGTGAGTCTTCTAAAAGGAAGTTTTGCAGTAAAATGTCCTCCTCTTCGTCATCTTCAAACGTTTCGATGGCCTTAGAAGCGTTATCGCACGATTGGCCACGACAGTTGCTACAAATCGTGGAACATTTCAGTCCTGCCTTTCTACATCCGCATGCTGATCCGCAACCTTTCAGACATTTGCACGATATGAATTTCAGAAGTTCTTGAGGAACCGGATCTTTTTTAGACGTTACTGGAACTAGCCCGGTTGTGGTTCGTTTCCAACCCCATTCTTCCGGATTTTTCTTATTCCCGCGCCAGTGTTGGATTTGCAGATAAGTGCGTAGTGCATGTTCCGTTGCGGCTCCGCTCGTTGGTGGCAACGATGCGAGGTTGAATCGGCTCTTCGTTATTGACTTAACGAAGCAATCGTACCGATGTTTATCGAGTGAACGTATGTCAGCAGGGGCGCCATATACAGCTAACATGAATCGCTCGCCAGCCTCAGCAATTATCTCTTGATCCGCGTTTCCATCATCAAATATCTTGATCACTTCCCTCAAATTTGCATTTCTTTTAGGGATTTTGAAAATTTTTAGTTTTCCTTGTTTAAAGAGCGCTGATGTAGTGTCGCACCCACTGAATGCGTGTAGAAAAAGAAGGTCTGTGGCGTTTATATCCCCATTCAAACTATTTGCTGCGTATAAAGCACGTTCCGATTTTCCCCTTCCTGGTTTAAGAAGATGTACGTTTGGTTTATCCACAGCAAAAGCTGTAAGTAAGATCAGAAGGTCAACATCTTCACCAACGATCGTAACCGAGTCGTAAGAAGGAGATAGGTCAATTGCAGTATTTACAATTAGAGTATCGGCATCTTCTTCGGCCTGCAAAATGCGGAAGCCTGCTGCTGAGAATTTCTCCGACAGCAGAGATATGAGTCGAATTTTATTCTTCTCATTTGACAGAAACTTCTCTTGTGAAATGGTAGCTGTCATGGTTTCGTCGAAAAGTACATCAGCACAACTAGTATTTTTAGCGCGGCGTAAGCGTTCTGCACTTTTTATACTCCTGGAAAGTTCGTCCGGGTAGCCGTCAAAAACAATCACCGCATGCGAATTGTAATATTTTTCGACGTATCCAATATACTTTGCACATATAACAGAGAACGTCTCTCCTTGATGCCACACGACCCTATGAAGTAGATAACCGCCGTCTATGACGTATGCATAATTACGCCCAAAATTTACGTCATTTTTTTTGTTGAAAAAGACGTAGGCTGCAGATTTCTTATTCTTACGCAATTGTCCATCAATCATTAGCGAGAGTGGGAAGGGTGAAAGCTCGTAGGACACATGATTCTTTAACTCTTCGTCTGTCTGTTTGGTGAACGAGATTCTTTGGAAGATCAGTAATGGATCAATTGCTACGGTTTCGCCTCGTACTTTGATTCCCGAAGTGATGATACCAAGTGGAAGTATCCTGTTGTTTCGCTTAAATTTAATCTGTGCAAAGTTGCCCCCAATCATTTGCCTCATAAGGGTTGTCCCGATTTCCGCAGCGTTGTAGCAATTTATTTTGTCATCTCCAGTAATCCCTGAACCAATCGACATTATATGTTTAATCATTGGGAACGGGAAATGCGACGTGAAGAACTCAAATAGGCGCTCTATATCTTTCATGTCTCGTGATACTCGAGATTTTCTCATGTCTACACGGACAAAATCTAACCGCACTGGTTACTGTGGAATTTTTTTTTCGTAGAATCACCTGACTCTTTACTGTTAATACAGTAGTCACAGCGCCGTCTACCGTACTCATTGCGGTGAATCAGCGCAGTCTCTCGTCAGTGAACATTACTGTTGGCAAGGGTTATGTTGACGCCGATCTACCGTACTCCGTCCGCTTTCGTCCACAGTACTGAGTACGGTGAAAAATAGGAACCTATGCGTCGGCTCTCAGTATTGGTTCCGGTTGATCTCCTTAATAACAGCCGTTAATGACCCTAATGGTCGAAATCAAGAAAAATTATCATACAATATTGTATAAGTTGCGATTAAGGTTTATTTTCTATAAGTTTGAGTTGATGAAATATTAGTAAAATTAAAAAAAAAGACGAACGAATAATGTTTTATGTTGGGATCAAATATTATCTCTAATGTGATGAGGACACAAAAACGACAAGAATGATCATTTTCTGGTACTTTGACTCTGCTTGAATACGCTTTGTATAATGTAAAGTCCAGCCTTTTTTATCGCATTTAACATTTTATTCGCCCTTATATTTTTGTCAGCTATAATATATTCCAAGGGAATCAAATTTTAAATCACGAATTATAACAATGGTTTGGAGGTTTATTTTTGCATTATTTTATTCTGTTTTGTAATTAATATTGCGAAACGCCAAGCGTTATACCGATCTACCGAGCCAAGATCAGCTGATGTAACCGATTGAGACATGTGATTCAGCGCGCTTGTGGCGGCCTCTCACGGGAACCAATGCAGAGAGTCACCGCAAAGATTCAGATTTTTGACCGTACTCAGTGCGGTGAAAAAAGGTAGACAGAACTGTGGCCCCCGTGTACATTACCCTTACTAGCAGTAATGTTTACGTATGGCTGACCACGGTTATTCACCGTACTGAGTACGTTGTAAACAGTAATATTTACGGTGGGCCCCGTTGTCTCTACTGTGCCAACAGTAAAGAGTACGTTCAGTTGGAAATTTTTTTTTTTAACAGTAATCAGTGCGGTTAAACCCCGCGATCAATGCGCTCACTTTCTTTCAGTGTACATGTTGCTCCGAAGTTGCGAACGAGACACCGGAGAATTCCTCTACTTTCTCAGATACGTAATGAAGAATAGTCAATGACAAAATCCACTTAGTTAAAACACTGTCTGTTATTCCTCGCCCATGAGTGAGACCACCAATACTTTTCATCATTCGCATCAGAGTTTGTTCGATAGTCATATCACTCCAGATTCCAGACCAAAATTTATCCGAGCGGCGAATAGTGAAATATCCATCGTTGACAAAAGCTTTGAACTGCGCGGTATCCATTTTTGATTCCAGCTCGAGCATGTCTTGGAGATACAGTTGTGCTGACTTTGCATACAAAAAGTGGCCACTTGCATGGAAATATGGAAGCATTTTTTGTATGCATTCAAGGTGTAGCTTCCAGTTTCCTGTTCGTTCTGCTTCGACAAATTGTTTGATGAGAGTTACCATAGAAAAGTATTGTACCCACAGCTTTGCCGTTGGTCCACGTGCTTCGAGATTTGCCAGAGACTCCTGGAACTTGCGCGAAATGCTTATGAACGGTTCTTCCAGAATTCTGGTTGAAAACGATGGACCTGTAACATCTTGAAGGATCTCCTCCATCGCTGTGCGTTCTGATTCTGTGAAATCCATATTCTCCAACACAATCTTCGCCAAAGCTGTATGTGTCAGCAGGTGCCCTCTGAACGCCCTAGCATAAGCATGACCTGACATCATTTTTTCGACAGATACGGGGGCATAGGTGAGGCTTAACAATTCTTTAAGTCCACTACCAGACATAATATAACCAATTGCCCCCATGAAAGACATCAGGAGGTGAAATCCTCCCAGCCTTACAACTACGTTCTTCAAAACCGAATCTGTGGGCATTGATGCAACGATATCTCGAGCCTTAATATAAAGGGGTTGATCGAAAGTAACGAAACATTTCTTGTTGCCCTCGCGTGATCCACTTTTGTCAACGGCAGAGAGTAGCGAGGTGTAAATGGTGTCATAATTGCTAGGTGGAGAATTTATGAATGGCAAGCAGATAATGCGTGACTTTTCGTAGGCCATGTCCGAAGTCACCTGTTCCATGAATCCATTCCACCCCGGAATGTGGAGCATCTTCTGCGATTTTCCATACAACCACAACAAATCACACGATGAAAGTACTACCTCTTGCGAAATTGGGTTTATTTGTTCCAGATCTAGTATTTTTATGTTCTTCAGTCCTAGTTCGCTGGGTTTGTCAAATACTTGTAGAGGAACATGACCGAACTTACCAACGACGCTAGCTGATGGAATTTTACTCAAGCGTTTAATTTTTCCAATTTGGGTAACGGCAGTATATGGTGTAACAGACTGCAAACCACCCATCGCATGGAAAGTATTTAATCCATCCAATGTACATATGTTCACGTCTGCATTATCAAATACAAACTGCGAAAAGTGATGTGGTAAAACGGTTGTGTCTGGCTTAGACATGATTGCTGACACTTGGAAGAGCGTTGCTTCATTATAACTACTACAGAAGCCCATTGCCGAAAGCACATTCAATAGATCTTTGGACCCGTACTTCCTGTTCAGAAAAGCTGCAAGCCCAACTTGCAAAGGAGACAGAAAAGAACGTGGCCTTGTGGCTGATATTACAGCATGGGCGATAGACGTACATTTTTTGTCCCACTTTTCTGTGGATGCACGCTTATTTTTGGTGATGATGTCTGTTAGCAGGAGTTTCAAAGTCTCTGGAATCACGACTTCAACGTCTTCTAAGAACTGATCTGCCGCGGGATAATAATCCATTTCATAAGGCTTCGATCTAATGTCTTCTCTAATAATGTCAGCTGCCATTTTTACAATTCGCAGCCGTTCTTCTTGCTCGTCCCTTTTTTTATTTTCGTACCACGATTGGAGTAGTAACTTGTGTCCCGTAGCGCGCCAACACATAACCGTTTTTTTGTTGGCAGTTTGAGCAAATATTATATCATCCCCGTACTTTTCTAATAATTTTGCTTTAACTGTTTTCTGAATAGGCATGTACCCTGTAATATTTGCCATTAATTCATCAAGTGAAAATTGGCATTCGTCGCGATTATTTTCAAGGAAGGTATATACCTTTTCCATACTTGCAGGAATATCTTCCAACTCAGGTCGACCTCTTTTTTTAGTTGATCGAACTCCCGAAAAAAATTTGGTCATGCATTGATGATGATACTTGGCTCCTGCAGCGACCAAATCGTGCACATTCACTACGCGAAGAGCAACTTCTTGACCCCACTTGTCCTCGCGATTTTCTGCTACGCCCAAAATGTTTGCTCTTAACGGAAGGCTACGGACATGAAAAATAGCGCCCCGTTTACTAACAGGTTTTTTTCTCTCTTTTTCATCAAAATCTTCCGGAATTTCTACAGCGCAGAACAAACATTTCTGAGCAAAATCGAAAGATGGGACGTTTGATCTCCGGCATCTAGAGGCTTGCGTCTCCACGTTTTCCGCATCTTTGAGCCGTTGTTTGATTGCAGCAGTTATACAGCAGCTTGATGTGTAGGTTTTGCGACACTTAACGTGAACAATTATAGATTGTAAATCTTGGGATTTATCGAACTTGCCATCCTCTCGCTTGAGGCTACATTCTTTTAACCTCACCAGTCCTTTTTCCTTTACTGTCACTGTTTCACCTTCAGCTAACAATTCCGCACAAATCAAACACACTTCGCCCGCCATAGTTCATTCGGATCGCGATTGCAAATTCGTAGAAACGAAGAGATTTTATATGCAATTATTATCAATAAATCGCGTCTACGAAAAGATAAACATATTTACTCCGTACCCGTAAAATGTCAACTAACGTTAAACAAAAGATAGACTATCAATTGACTGCCTTTATTTCGATAAATCGAAATAGTCGAGCTGAAGTACAACGTAAATAAAAGCCAGTAAAACATATATAAGTGGTGGGCTCATGTATAGCTCAGGGCCCAAATTATCGAAAATCTTGGTGTAGGGTGTATACAATGTTGTTTCCAATAATAAACAACCATAAAAGGGGGAATTTGTGGATTCATTGCGTGATATTTTACTATTCACCGACTTTCGACGGCTGCCATGACGGAACCAGTGGACTTACGACAAATATGCACGATACTTTTTTTGTAGAGAATTTTATTACGAACATTATTTATAATAGGTAAATTCACGATCCGAGTTAAGGGAACCGACATATTTGCGAAAAACCATTTTTTTGTACCTTTGAACCAAGATGGCGGCGGAAGCTCAACCAATAGGAACGATGACTTTTAGTATGTTAAGTGGGAGGTCGAATAGTACTTATTTACAAATTTTCAAAACTGTTGCAATTATTTCCCGCAAACCGTTAATATTTATACCTATTGACTGGCCGTGAAGCTAATGAGAACAGAAAGAAAAGAAAAACAACTAAAATAACAAACAGCAAACACGATGGCCGATAACGTGCGATACCCATCCGCAGAGTTCTCTAGGATTACTTCTGCTCCGGAACACAGAACTGCGTCGCCGACTCAGCGGCGGTTATTCAGAGAATTTTCCAGTATAAATTCATCCGTCAACGACATTCGTGGGATGATCCCAAAAGTCCGTCTGAACTTCAGCCGTGGCCAGTTTCAACAGGTGCTACCGATATACTCTTCCGGAAAGTCTTCGGCGGTCTATCGACGTGCTCGGTCCGGGTCTGGAACCACTACCTGCATCGGACAAAGATCACATCAGCTTCGATTCTTCGTTGATTCGACCCGTACATCAGGGAAACAAAAAAAGTTAACATACCGCAAACTCGGTGTATACCGAAACACGTTAGTTGTGTTCGACACAGGCTACGGGAGTAGTAATAGGATGGCTGTTTGTAATTTAGTCCGGATTCACTACGCTCATCGTTTAGCTGCCTCTGCGTCAACTTTCCAACGAGGTCTCATTGGTGTTTCAGCCTTCGCTCCTTTCCCCGCATCTCGCATGACATCTGTCGGAACGATAGACTCACAGTTTCGATTGATAAAAAATACCAACCATCTGAGACGGGACCAAGCGAGCTCGTTGTCGTCGACGGGTAGGTTCGTTCAACGCGCTTCGATGATCCAGCCCGGTCGGGAATAACTCGCAGTATATCCAGCGCCAAAATCCTACGATATGCTCTCTCGTCTGATCCTGACGTCGCCAGACTTTGTCACTCTACGCCTGGGACGGGTACATGAAGAAAAGAGATTTTCCATCACTGCAATTTTACATCGGGATACTTTCCCTATCGTAACTTCGTCAGCAGATATAACGTGGAAGTAATATCTTACCTCGAGTGTTGACGAAGTTTTCCTCCGTAGTCCATCCTCGACCGGACACAGCTGTAGCCGCGTCTTCTGCACTACGTCGTCCCTGTTCATTCTACGAGAATCGAATCTCACTTTGGCGACACGTCTTTCGGATGTCCTGCGAAAGCCGGCAATAACACAACACTCGCGGCTGTTCACCTCCTCGTACCGTCCCAATCCGCACGAGCCAAGTTCAGCTGAGCACTCGACTTGACTCGACGCTACGCCACTGAACTCTCGGCCAGTGTCGAGCATCTTTTCCCGTAACTTACGAACTACACAATGACTGCGACGATCATTACAATTAATTATCACGATACATATCTACATCATAATAATAACAATAATGATAATAATGTAAATAATGTAATGATAATAACAACGATTATTATGACAATCGAAGCTGGAAAAAGTAATTGAATTTTTTCTAATTACAAATTAAAAATGTAATTGTTTAATAAATTTCTTCCAATTACAAATTACAAAAGTAATTGATAATTGAATTTTTTTCAATTACAAATTAAAAATGTAATTGGCAATTGAATTTTTCCCAATTACAAATTGCAATTGTAATTGGTAATGGATTTTCTGTCAATTACAAATTACAATTGTAATTGGTAATGGATTTAGGATCAATTACGAATTAAAAATGTAATTGGTATTGGATTTTTTATCCAATTACAAATTACGATTGTAATTTGTAATTTATATTTAATTAATTACAAATTCGCCCAACTCTGATTTTGATACAGCCTGGAAATCCCAGAAACAGCTTGGGATATCATTCGAAGCAACGAAATGTTTCCATTGTATTCGGAAGGTCCTGGATTTGTCTGAAATTGGATGCTTCTGCTTTCGACCAGTTCGTTTGATAATTTTTTTCATTCCACCGGCAGATTATAGGATTCCCAAAGTCGCGTTGGAAATGTTCTCATAGAGTTTGATGCTAGGAAAAATCTCGTTCGTAGGTTTGACACAGTAGCTACTTGAAATTTTAATAGAAACTGCTCTGGAAATTACGTAGAAACCTGCAATTCGAGAAATGTTATTGTATTACGTAAATATTGTTGATCATGCCGCAAGTTTGCTGCTGGAATGTTATTTTTTTATCGAAAAACCGTGCCCACGGGCAGATTTCTGCAAAGTGTCCAGCTACCTTCACCAACAAAGGCAGAGAGGGGTCCGTGTACCTGCGAAGAGACTAGGGAGAGGGAAATAAATGGTGAAGCCTGCTGGTCATTTTCGCCATACATTCCAGTAGGGTATACAGTTGACGAGGAGAGGTGCAATACTTAGTTCAGGTTTATTTTTCTTTCCCATATCGATCTGACCACGATAAATTATAACATCTTTGAATATCCTGTGACTCATGATCATGAAGTATGTTCAAACCACGTCTCATGTGTTTTCCATGGTTTATAATAGTATATTATGCACCTAGGGGCGACTACGATATTTTATACACCAAAGGGAAATAAAGTGGTTTTCCCGGCTGGAACAGGGCAATAAACCGCCGTTTATATCCCTGAGGTGTATAAAATCAAATTATTTGTCTAGTGTGAGTAATCGTAAGTGAATTTATGTAATTTAATTTTTTTACATCCTGCAGTTCAAAATAAACAAATGATGTAATAAAGACAACTCGAGTGATATTCATTCACCTTTCATTCGATGTATACGTTACAATATTTCATTGGCGTAGCCAGGAGGGGGCAGGGGTGGGTACGGCCCCCCAGAAAATCTGGTGGCCCCCCCCCCCAGAACAAAATGCTGGCTACCCAATGCAATTTTTCTTACCCTGCTCGTGGTGAAATTGTTTTTATTTTTCCAGCTATGAATCAATTGTAAATGCAATTGAATTTCGGAGTCCGAACAATTCGCGAGAATAATCTTTGGTGCACGAAGGAGGGCAAAAATAGAACAGGGATCGATCCGGATAATCAATTATCATTTGTTCGATTATTTTTTATCACTTTGAGTACTTACCGCGTTATCGAAACAATAGTTGCATTATTTATTATAAACACTGTATGGCTCTCTCTCTCTCTCTCTCTCTCTCTCTCTCTCTCCAGTCATCAGACACGGCTCTTCCGTTCCGGAAAAGTATGGTGTACGACGCGTGCTGTTTGTCTCCTCGAAAAGTCTGTGGTGTCTCTTTTAAAAACAATTTTCTTAACCAGTTGCTCGCGTCTAGCTGAAGCGGAGCCCTTTCTTTCTCTTTCGGCCAGTGTGAAGCTTGTTTTTCGTGAGTGCGCTGTCAGTTTTACAGTGATGAGACTTTGATTGAAACTTTGAGGTTAAGCCTTGCCGGTATAGTCGGTCTTTCTTCAGCCTATCGTGTCCCGATCCGTGTTGGCTATAGTGCTGCGGCGCCGCGATTGTGTACGTTATCAGCTCACTCGACCGGTCGCACCTCTTTCTGTCTTTAGTCGTCGGTGATAATTACCTGTGCCGTTGATATAGTAGCGTGCTATCTCCCGAGCTGACAATGGGTAAAGTCATTTGTGCGCTGTGCTACACAGACTGACGGGGTTACCACCGCAGCTAAGTGTAAACATAGCTGTCACGTTTGGCGTGTCATGACTCGGCTGGGCATCGAGCGGCAGAAGGATGTTGCTGCTGCCGTAGCCAATGCTTGTCCCGTGTGTGAACCTATGGGCCTTGTCAGCACGCTTCATTCCATCAACTCGCGGCTGGGAAACCTTGACGAGGCGTCTAAAAAGATCGACACGCTTGTCGGTAATCTCCGTTTGCTTGATGAAAAGGTTGATAAGTTATCTACCGAAAATGCCGCTCTTAAGACAGAAGTGTCAGAGCTTCGGTAATCTGTTGGTACTTTCAGAGGCGAGCTCGACAACGTCGTGAAGGATGCTGCTACCAGCATGACCCGCCTGCAGGCGGTCGAGACGCAGCTGGCTGGTGGTTCGTCGTCGAGTGGCCTCTCCTCAGCTGACCAGGCCTTGCTGCTTCACCTTGCGTGTCGCGACGTAGCAAACCAGCTCGTGATTTCTGGCGTTCCGGAGGCCATCGCTAACCCTGATAACCCTGAGGATGATCTCAAAGAGCTGGCGGTCCGTCTCTGCACTGCTCTGGGGCTGAATGTCTCGTGTGCTGAGTTCCTTAAAGTCGAGCGCATGGGGAGGACTGTGAGAAGGAAACGAACTTCCCTGGCGCCCAATTCAGATCGCCCTCAAGCACGTGCGATCTTGCTCGAGCAGTCCACCAGGACGCGCTGTGTTGAGATCATCACTGCGAAGAAACTTAAACCAAACCTCTGTGCCTCTGCGATTGCCTCTTGGTACCCTAAGAGCAAAGTCAACGTCAACCACCGTCATCCTGCGCAACTTCGCCAGCTGAGAACCACTGTACTTAAGCGTTTCCCTGACCTGCAGCCTAGGTCTGTTTGGATCCATGATGAAGCTGTTTTTCTCAGAAAGGATGATACCTCAAGTCCTGTCCGTATCGTGCCGTCTACGGATTTATCCAAGCTGTCACTCTGACATTTTGGCGTCGCTCTGACTGTCCCGCGCGCGCCTAAGCTTAATTGTGATGTCATCAGCGCTTGCTGTCTCAACGCGCAATCACTCCCCGCACATATTGACGAGTTCCGTGAATTCTTTCGGCTTCAGACGTATCACCTCATCGCGGTTACGGAAACGTGGCTTAACGAGCGCATCGTCGACGAGCAGGTTGCACTGCCTTCACACACCCTGTTCACAACTGATCGAAGAGGGCGTCATGGGGGTGGCGTAGCGCTGTTTCTTTGCAAAGAGCTCTGCGGGCAGGTTGTGGCTTCCTCCTCGGGGCTTGATCGAGACGGTGTTCCGGAATTCATCCTCGTTGAAGTATGGAGTCCCTCGCGGCCGAAATTCCTTGTTGCAGTCGTCTACAGGCCTCCTAAGGTCGGCTTCCTACACTTGTTTGAAGAGGAGCTAGTTGCTTGTCTGCCACGGTATAAATTCGTTCTTGTTTGTGGCGACTTCAATGCAGACCTTCTCTCCGGCTCCTACGATGCCTGTCATCTCAGAGATTTTCTCACGGCGCAGGATCTTCATCTGGTTCCACTCCACCCGACCCACCACACCCAGACGTCGAATACCTGGCTAGACATTTGCGCGGTCAGCGATGCGAACGCCCTGGTGTCCTGGGGGCAATCTGGTCAGCCTTTCTTATCCGGTCACGACCTCATATTTGTGACCTTTAACTACACGGTAGCCCGTCCTCCTCCCAGGAAGTTTATGTACCGGCCTTGGGCGGATGCCAACCTCGATCTTGCGGCGGAGGTGGTCTCGTCATTTGACTGTCCTTGGTTTGACTCGCTACCGAGTGTGGATTGCAAGCTTACTGCTCTTAACTGCCTCATTACTGATGTTCTCGACAAGGCAGTCCCGCTGCGGGAAGTTGAGGTACGGCGCGGTCCCGCGCCCTGGATCTCTTCGGAACTGCGTAATCGGATGCGTGAGAGAGATTCATGCTACCGTGCGGCCAGAAGATCAGGCTCGAATCACGTCTTCCAGAAGTACATTTCCCTCCGGAGGGAGGTAAAAGCCAGTCTCCATACCGCTAAGTCTGAATATATCCTGTCGAAGTTCGATCTGGCAGGTGGCTCGCGGCCTTTTTGGAAGGTGATTGATGGGTTGGGCCTTACCAAACCTGCTGGCCACGACCTTCCGGTGCATCTACCGCTGCATACGCTCAATGAGCATTTCGCCGCTGTGTCTTCAGGCTCTACTCTACCGCCGCTGCGAAGCTGCGTTACGACTGATCTACCCGCCGAGGACGCCGATCTTTTCTCCTTTTTGCATGTTGATGAGAGTGTGGTGGGTAAGGCACTGGCGCGAGTTACGACGCGTGCACAGGGGCCTGACGGTCTGCCAATCCAGGCTTTCAAGGTCTTTCAGCAGTCATTATTGGCTCTTATTGTTCTGTTTTTTAACACTCTACTCTTGGACTGCGTCTTCCCTGCGTTGTGGAAATTCTCGGTGGTCGCGCCCCTGCCTAAAATTCGCAGCCCGTTGTCCTGCTCGGATTACCGTCCTATCTCGCTGCTCTGTGCCTTATCTAAAGTGTTTGAGCGGCTGGTGTTTGACCAGGTCATGCTGTTCCTACAGTCGAGAAATCTGCTAGATGCGCGTCAAACCGGGTTTCGGCGCGGGGCGGGGACTCAGACCGCTGTCCTGAGGCTAGTCGACGATGTTCGTCAGGGTATCGACAACCGCGAAGTTACTATCGCAGTTTTCTTTGACTTCACTAAAGCCTTCGACAAGGTCGACCACTGTCTACTGTTGCAGAAGCTTCAGGAGCTGGGCTTCTCCATGGGTGTGCTCGGATGGTTCTACGCCTATCTGCGCGGCCGTACACAAGCGGTCCGCGGGGGCGGCGGTGAGCTATCCGCGTGGCTTTATATGCAATCGGGTGTTCCGCAGGGCAGCGTGTTGGGTCCTCTACTCTTCTCCATTTTTATTAATGATTTACCGTCCTGCTTGCATACTTGCTCCTATCTGCTCTATGCCGATGACTTAGTTGTCTATCTGCGATGCCGTCCGGATGAGCTGACTGCGCGCGTACGCTGTTTAAACGCGGATGTTGCTCGGGTAGTCAGCTGGGTCGAGACGAACAGATTGCACCTAAATGAATCAAAGACTAAGGCAATGATTTTCGGCAGCTCTCGATATGTTAATGACATCACTGCCACGGGCCTTCCGCAGATTATGATGGGGGCTAAGGCTATTGCTTTCGTTCCCTCATTCAAATACCTTGGTGTTGTGCTTGATAGCACTCTGTCGTGGTCCCAGCATGTCCTGTCTGTCAGAAAGAAGGCGGCCGCCGCCCTGTATCGTATTCGGATGAACGACAACTTGCTTAGTTTAGCGGTGAGGCGTCGACTGGTCGTTGCCTTGGTCCTCCCGATTTTTGACTATTGTGCCGCGGCTCTGACTAACATATCTCAGGAGCTCGAGCGATCCCTTCGCGTAGCTCTGAATAACTGTGTGCGCTTTTTGCTTAGGGTCCCGCGCGACGCCAGAATCTCGCGTCACAGGCGATCTTGCGGGTGGTTGCTGCCCTGCAACCGCCGGAAGTTCCTTATAGGTTGTCTGTTTTATAAGGCTCTATGCTTGGGTGAGCCCTCGTTGTTCGGAGACCAGCTTCGGCTTCGGGCGAATCTTACATCGCGTCGTGACCCGACCCGGACGGACTCGCTTCAGGTGCCCTCTGCTCGCACTGCATCTTTTCAGAATTCGTTTATCGTCACGGGTATTCAGTTCTGGAACTCGCTGCCTCCTCAGATTACACTTGCGTCGTCACTACCGGTGTTTCGGGCTTCGTGCTACCGGTTCCTGCTCGCGGCAGAGGAACGTGAAGCGAGTTCCGATTAGTCTTAGCTTCGTCTATTATCTTTAAATCGAATTTACTTGTACTCTATTAGCATTGAAATTAATGTTTTATTAATGTTTATTTTCTATTTTGTATACTCTGTTATGTTTATCTTCTGTTCCTGCACCATTCTTTTTTTTTCCTTTTTCTCTTACATTATGTAATTTATTATGTAATTTTTTGACTGTGGTCCTCAGGGAGTTTAACTCCAGGATCAAATAAATTTAACTCTACTCTACTCTACTCTACTCTCTCCGGAACGCCAGCCGTATACCTAGCCTAGCACAATTCGAAATAATAATAGTTGTAACAATGAAATGTTATTATTATTATCATTATAATTATGATTATAATTTCCGAAATGATAATAATAATAATAATAAACAATTATTATCATGATAATAATATTGATCTTTTTTTCTTTCTCTACAAACACTCTAACATCCTGCAAAACGCACAGCACAATCAAAATTCCGGATCTTTTTAGAAATTTTCAAGTTTCATCGTAAAAAAAATTAGACAAAGCAGAGGTGTAAAGTCGTATATACGCCATTTATTATTATTGTTATTATTATATTTTTTTTATCTTGCACATGTTGTGAAAATTAGACAATCAAACGAACTTACCTAAGTGAAGTTCGATTGTAATTATATGAGTCGCCTCGTCCGAATAGGTCAAAAGGTAGTAACGTTAGTTGCTCGGTCCAGTCCACAGTATTCAAAGCCTGCGGTATTTTTACCGCTTGGAGGCGCTCCTCGCGGAGCCGGGACTTCATTATTTTCAAAGCTTAATACTCGCAGCAAATGGCAAATGTTGCTATTCAGTTATATTTGCCTTGGGAATGGGTACTGTAAAGTTAGGGTGGGTTTGACCTATTCGGACGAGGCGACTCATATAATTACAATCGAACTTCACTTAGGTAAGTTCGTTTGATTGTCTAATTATATTACGTCGCCTCGTCCTCTAGGTCAAAAGGTGGTTGTTTAGAGATAAAGTTGTTGCGAGTAATGTATACCTTGTTTATTTAAATCGGGTAAGGTAAGTATGTTTATGCAACTTACAACTTTCATTTAAAGATTATATGTAGTAATAACAATAATAATATAATATAATATTCAGTTTTTTTTTTTTTTTTTTTTTTTTATAGCTATTAGCTCATAAGTAATATTTGGTCTTTTGATTTCTCAATACAGGTAACTTGTAGTTATTTGGTAGTTTTAATCTAAATCGAATAGGAACTTTTACTGATGCTTAGTATCCATCTTAATAATTATTATAAGGTATATGTAGTAAAGTAATAACTTTCTGATAAGTCTATTTCTTTCAGGACATAGAAACGGGATCAATTACAGCGTTGCACAGTGGGACAGAATCCCAAATCTCTGGCCAAAAGACGAAAGTGCATTCAATTCGGGTGATAGTCTGGACTCGGGGGTTCTTGGGGTCGCTGAATACGAATCTGGAGTCAAAATTGAAAAAAACAAAATGGCGGCTGCGATACGGCAAAAAATTTATTCAAAAATGCATTTAATCCAGGTGAAAGTCTGTATTCGGGGGTTTTTGGGGTCGTTGATCACGAATCTGAAGTCAAAATTTGAAAAAACAAAATGGCGGCTCCGATACGGCTGAAAAATTACTCAAAAACGCATTTAATTCGGGTGAAAGTCTATACTCGGGGGTTTTTGGGGTCGTTGATCACGAATCTGAAGTCAAAATTTGAAAAAACAAAATGGCGGCTCCGATACGGCTGAAAATTTACTTAAAAACGCATTTAATTCGGGTGAGAGTTTGTGCTTGGGGGTTTTTAGGGTCGCTGATTATGAATCTGAAGTCAGAATTTAGAAAAAAAAATATCCACTCCAATATGAATGACTTATACGGATAAAATATTTTATTTACACTTAAATGACGATGACTTAATCCAAATTAGGTTACTACAAAAATCTTAAAATTAGAATGATACATATAGTTAGTCTAAAAATAACAATGATTAATTTAAAATTAGGTCACTACGGAAATCTTAAAATTATGATGATATATACATAGTTAGTATAAAAATAACGATTTGCTTAAAATTAGGTTATTACAAAAATATTCGAATTATATCGAATGTTTATTTAATAATCAATCTGCACGGCTACGTGGAACTTTAGCAGCCACAGTCACTTTCATCGGAAGAATCACTCGATTGGCAGTCAGTCGAATCAACTGGAAAAGAGCTCGAGCTACCCTCACTTGCTGAAATACTTGGCGCAGTTAATAAACGTAATGCTTCTGGCAACAATAATATCGATTTTTTGCAAGGTAATTTGCGCAAGCTAGATATGTATGGGTCGGATGTTAATAGAAGCCGTGAAAAAAGGTCTTCCATAGTTTTTACTCTGGAACATTTCCTCGTGAATTCTGTTCTGTACTTCTTGATATGCTTATTGCAAGACTCTTGAGCGTCTTCAGACATTTGTCCGATTGGCAATAGAGCCGAACTTATTATTTCCGCGCCATGAATCAAAATTTTATGCAGCGAAGTTGGCATATGATACCACGGATACAAGTGCACGAAGTCGCGAGCTGTTTGTATGGCATAATCTCGGAATCTGATTGAATGAATTTCATGACCACTCGAAAGTGCCTGCAATATGATATGAAAACGTTTGATCAAGTCTTCATTCACCCCTGTGATAGAAGCCGAAATAGTAGGATTTTCAAAAAATCGTCGAGCGGTATTTCCGTCATTCGAGCTACCAAACCCAGGCTTCGGTTGATCGACTATCAGTCCTAATCGTAATCGGAAACCTCTTTGAATTCCTTCCTTTCGTACTTTCACACTTTCTTTGTCATTTGGAGCACGTGCTTGCGACTTTTTGATGTCAAGTTTGTACCCTACATGCAAACAACACTCGAAGAATCTAATCCATGCATGCAAAGTTGACAACCCAAACTGTAAATGATCCCTCGTGATTTCCTTCTCCAACATCGCATCGATATTGTTAAAGTCTTTTGAAGTTGCATTACACAAGTAGCAACGTTGAGCTGATGCAGTTTCTGTGATCGCATTGCAAACTTTACCATCTATCATGGTGAAAGCAAGTTTAATTGAAACGGTTATTACTTTTGAGTTTACCACAGTTTCGAAAGGGACAAGGTTAGATTCTTGTTGTTTAATGAATTCCATCTCTTTAACAGTGGCTTCAGTATTTTCGTGCAAAAATTGAATCCTGATTGGTCGGCAAAAACGAGGAGAAGATGGTCTTGGATTTTTCCATACAACAAGTGTACTCTGTGATTCTGGGTCGACTGATAACAGCTGTAGTGGAACGAGTGATGTGAAGAAAATGTTTGCATCGGACTTGCTTCCATCATCATCGGAAAATTTTTGTTTAAATGTACTTTGGCCGGAAGTGCCATCGCAGCCCCATTTACAAATTAAATCCAAGTTGCGGACTTTTTCTCGAGGCATACTGTCAATAACATCTGCTTGAGTTAACAGGATTCTTTCAATTGTGTGATCGAGCAAAGTCTGCAGTTTTACTTCGGCACTACATTCCGTTACAGTGATGTCTGATTTCTTTGGGTAACAATTGCGCTTTGATTTATGTACTTTGTTGTAAGATGGAAATAAAGTGGAGTGATTTTCTCTGCTTGCGTTACGAATTGTCTGGTATTGTGACTTCGATAAATTCGCTTCAACTAAAATCGAAAGAGCAGCATCAGGAGAAAGAGGGGTTTCCGAAATCGATCCGATAGATCCTCTATACTGTTTTGCTTTGGATGGGCTTCCAAGTGTAACATCTTGGACAACTTTTGCAGCATCTAATTTACCAGATGCTCGAAGGCTCATTTGCGTTGCATAAGCTAATTCTTCGGTACTTGTCCCTGCACGCATTTCTTGAGTCCTTCTCCGCTTTGTCCGCTCACTAGCTTCGGTAAATGCTACAGAAGGCCGACCTGTGTTGCTGGACTCTGAAGGCTCTCGAGTTTTTTCAAATAGAACGAACACGCCCAGCCATTCGGAAAACTTCTCGAAAAAACGGTCTTCGTGCCTTGAAACGTTTTTCCACTTCTCACTCAATGCCGACAACAATCTGCGTATGCTAGATTTCACATCATCTGATAGGGTGAACGGACGTTGTAAATTTTCGGACATGGCCTTCTCAATTTTCTCATACGCTGTCGCTGCACTACTTTTCAAGTTGCTTTTGAGTAGAAGGAAAATATCCTTTCTGGTCATACCGGGTACCGTAGGTGCAGGATCATCGGTAGAAGATTCTGAAATGTCAAAGTGTAATACATATAAATAGGCGATTACATATTCAACCTTACTTGGTATTATTTGTTTCATAATATTATTCATAGCTTGTCATTAATCATTTTTCAATTAATCATAAGAGCGCATGATGCATCGTGAAGTAAATGGAACAGAAAAGCAAGGAAATGTTTTTTTTGGGGGGGGGTTTAAACATAATGTTTCTTAATAATCCATTCATAATATTCCTGATTGATAATTTTTCTTTTCGGAAGTGTAAAATATGAATCCACTTTAAAAACAATGAGGGTGATGGGAAAAAAAAATCGATTTGGGCCCCACCGGGCCCACCTGGGGCATCAGGCCCATAATGTGAGTACACCCCTGGGTAGAAATATTGAAACCACAGAACTTTTGTCTGGCCCATTTCTCTATATTCTGTGATTTCCTTGCTCGAAAGGGAGAAAAATGCACTTTTCGTTACAAAAATTTGCACCAACAGCGGTTGCGCAAACATGCGCAATTTTTTTTTTCGTATTTCACAAGAAAAAAGATCAATCTACAACCTCAAACAAGAAAAACCACTCCGCAATGCCCGGCAATTCAACTTTTCTCTACGTGTTTGCAATTCTCCGTTGACATTTTACGTTCATTTTGGGAGAAATCATTCTTTTTTTGATATCGCAATGCATTATTACTATAAATTCAGAATTTCATGGTGATATTGTACTTACTTTCCCCTTCCGAATCCATATTTTAGATATTTTTTGTGTTGATTTCTGTTGGCGTCAGTACGTTTTGAACACAACACTGAAAATTACGCTCGGACTGCGCTGCGTCTAGTTCGTGCGAGGGTCACTTTGGAACTGGAATACAACAGCAGGTATAAGGGATCATCCCCTCTTTAGACTGGAATCCGACCCTCGGACTATTCCTCTACCTAACCCACCACTTCAAAATCCCGGAAATGAAACTTCATGTTTACCCTTTTGGCCACCGATTTGGGTCTCTGTCCCACTGTGCGTTGGCAAAGTTTGAGGTATCTATCAGAGGGCGGTTGTAGAAACGAGCGAAAACTTCAGATTCTTTACTCCAACCGGCTGCTTTTCTTATAATTTCGACATCGATGCCTTTTCTAAAGGCGGCTGAAGTCGATGCATGCCTCGTGCTGTGCGCTGTGAACAAGCTCGTATCGACCCCTCCATGTTCTAGTGTTTCTTTCACCCATCTACTTATAGTTGCAGCTTTTGCTGCATGGTGGGGTTTTTTATGCGTAAGGAACAGTTTTCTTTCATTTTCAGGACGAAGCTTTTCAGTAACTTTGAGATATTGCAATAAGGTCGTCGCAGCGCAGAGCTCTGGTTGGTTTCTGAAGTACGGTATTTTTAATAATGGTTGATAACGATTCACTCCTGAAGTCTTTATTCTCTCTGGGATCATGATCCAAATGATATCTTCTGATTCTTTTATGTTATCTAGACTGATTTTACTCAGCGTCTGGATCCGCTGACCCGTAATCAAGGCTAATAAGGTAACTAACTTTTTTGTTAGATCTTTCAGGTCAATTTTGTCATTCGGCCAAAGAGTGGATAAATGCTTCAGAACTGGCGTTGGTTCCCATATGTAATCACATTTCGGTTTTTGCGGCTTGAGAGCTGCGACTCCTTTAAAAAATCTTTTCACCTGAGGGTGGTTACCTATCTCCTCGATAACTATCAGTGATAACGCAGAACGGTAGCTATTTAGTGTGCCATAGGATTGAACACACTCAAATTGCAGTGCGAGGAACTCGATAACTCTTGTTACGGAGGCCCAAAATGGAGATATTCCTTCCTTCTTGCAGAATTGCCACCAGAGTCTTATTGGCTTCTGATACTGCTTGAGTGTTCCTGACGACAACGAGGCAAGTAACATCGGCGTCGCGCTATCTGGTACTCCCCTCAAGGTGAAAGATTCCCTGATAATCGTCCTGCTATCAGGGTAAGATTCATCGGGTGCTCCTTCCTAAAAGGTGAAATTAGTAACTTTTTATTTGGTTTCAGATAAATCGGTTCTGAGACTAGGAGGTTGTTGAACATGGGAAACCAGGGTTGTGTAGGCCAGTTTGGCACTACCAAAACCCCTTCCGCCCTGTCCGTAACAATTTTTTGTAGGACTTTCGTGATAATCGAAAAGGGTGGAAAAGCATAGAAATAATGTTTCGACCAACAGACTGTGAAGGCATCCACCGTGTATGCATGTGGGTCTTTGTGCCAGGATACAAATTTCGGACATTTTGCATTAATGTTTGTTGCAAATAGATCTATATCAAATTTGCCGAAGGTCTGTTCTATCATTTCAAATGCTTCGGTATCAAGCTCCCATTCTGTATCTTCTGATATTATACGAGATTCTGCGTCAGCTTCTGTGTTTTCCTTCGATTTAATATATGACGCGAATATTAAGAGATCTCGTGCTTCGCACCACTGCCAAATTTCCCTGCAGAGCTCACTCAATATTGGGAACTGAACGCTGCCCATTCTGTTGATGTATGAGATCGCTGTTGTGTTATCAACACGTAACAGTATTTCACACGACCTTCGATTTTCAGCGTAACACCTTAGACCATAGAAGGCAGCTTTGAGTTCCAAATAATTGATGTGTCTGTCTCTTTCCTGAACACTCCACCAGCCGTGCGACTTGTTTCCGTTACAAAAAACGCCCCAACCTGTTGACGAAGCATCAGAGAAAATCTCTAGTTTGAAAGTATTTTTCCTAACAGGGTTAGCTGTGATTGGAATTTGTTTAATCCACCAGTCAAGATCTGAGTCAAGAGAAGCGGGTAGACTCATCGTTTTGTCAAAGTTGCCATTTGAATTTTCTAGCGCCAAGAACTTTTGCCTCTCCAGTCTTTTAGTGTACAAAGGTCCGTACTTCACCGCTGGACAAGCTGCTACCAAAATTCCTAAGAATTGGGCTAGTTCCCTGATTTTACAATTTTTCTTGTGTCTAAACTTTTGGGCTAGACCTGAAATACTTTGTCTTTTTGGTCTGTCAGTTCGACCTGCATTTCCGTCGAGTTTAGAATAAAACCAAGAAATTTACAGGTAGTTGAAGGTTTCAATTGGCATTTCTCAAAATTCAGAATAAAACCTAGTGATTCTAAGAGGGATATGGTCTCTTGAAGGTTAACTGAACATTCTTCTTGTGATCTGCCCACTAGTAGGATGTCGTCTAGGTATATTACTGAGACTAGGCCTTGGGACCTCAACTTGTGCACGACTGGCTTCGTTAGTTTGGTAAAGACGAAGGGAGCGGTGCAAAGTCCGAATGGTAGACACGTGAACTCAAATAAGTCACCGTTGAAAATGAACCTAAGATATTTTCGATGGTGTTTATCTACAGGTACTAGAAAATAAGCGTCTTTCAAGTCCAAACAGGTCATGAAACAATCTTTAAGCATTAAGCTGACGGCCGTCTTGCGATCCTCCATTTTGAAATGAGGTGCAATAATGTGTTGATTAAATTTTTTCAAATTCAAAATAAATCTTTTTTCCCCGTTTGGTTTATTGACCAGGAAATAAGATGAAATAAATTGGCCTTTTTTGGGTTTGCATTTTGAGATAGCCCCCTTTTTTAATAGCTTTTGTATTGCTGATGAGTAATTCTCAAAATCCTGCGCAGAGAGCTTAGGTTCTTGTGGAAAGCGAGTTTGTCTGACTTTATAGGCAAGAGGGATCTTATATCCTTGTAGCCAGTTCAAAACAACTTGGTCCGACGTTATGCTTTTCCACCTGTCGACGTAGTTCTTGAGTCGTCCGGCTGGCATACTTACATTCATCGACGATGTTGACGGCCGCTCCTCTCGTACGACTGCCTGCCCTTCTCGTTGTCTCGCCCCCCCGCGTTGAGGTTTCTTGTAACTGCGTTTGGGAGGGCCCTTCCAGTTTAAATGACTGGAGTTTCCGTTATCTTTCGGGCGAGAAGGAGTGTTGTATTGGGAACTGTTGGCTCCCAAGGTACGACGGGTAGTCGCTGCGGTTTTGGCCAAGTCCTTGCTGGAGTTTTCCAGTGCTTTCACGGACTTTATTTTTTCCGTAAACTCATCCCCGAAAAGCAGGGTGCCGACAGTGCTCTCCGCCGCTATTGTTTTTACCAGCGGATTTAACCCGGGGGTTATGAAAAAGCGTCGACTCATTGACAAGGTATGATGTAAATCTGTAAGGATTCGGCCTGCGTCTCCCAGTAGAGAGATGACTTTTGATGTGTCAAGTGGTACATCCTTATTTTTCTCCGAATGTAGGATTTCAGTGAGGGCAGCGCCCATCGCCGTTATGCCTGTCCCAAGTGCATTTTGGGACAGCATTTGGTAGCTGTCTTTTTTAAGTGAGATGGCGTTCATCGCCGACTTTACCTCTGGATTTATTTGCGGGGCCTTCAAATGCTGGCAATTCGTTGATATTGGATATTTCTTCAGGAGATCTTGTTTGACTTCCTTTGATAGCCCCACGTTTAATATATTTTTCCATCGCTCCGCCAGTGCAGCGTGGATGGGAGGCCCGGTGAGGTTATTGTTTGAAGTATCCTGACCCAACAACTCGAGGACTGCCTCATCCAGGTGGTCCTCTGTGTTTTGAACGGTTTCTGTATTTAGATCCGCTTGTGTACAGGTCTGTCGGCTGCTGTTACCGACTGGTTCGTCCTGCCGATAATAGTAGGAGCCGTGACTCGGGCTCCGGGACGCCCTCTGACGGTCTCGGCCAGAGTGTGACGCCTCTCGCGGATGACGCTCGCCACTCTCTCTGCCGGTAATGTTGCTTGATGTTCTCGAGTTTTCGCTCGAAGAACTGTTTGAACTTACGGATTGTTCCCTTCGACTATGATGTGACGAGCCTCTCGGGCGTCGCTCACCATCATCTTTGTCTGAAGATTCTGGGTTTTCATGATGTTTTCTTTTCTTCTTGGGACGTCGATCCTGCGATGCGGCGTGGCGTCGGTCGTGCGAAGTGGGTTGGCGTGGGCTAACAGAGCGACGCCGTTTGATTTTCTTCTTTAGGTCTTTTACCGCTCGCCACAGCTTCGCGTTTTCATCTTCTAATTCCCTCGATGAATGTTTTCTGCTCCTGTGCCCAGACTTTTCCGCGTCTGAGCCCATTTTCTGCACTTTTTTCGCGTTTTTTCGCTCTTGCGAATAAAAGCGTCTGGCTTGGACCGCACAGAAAAACGTAATGAAGTCCCGGCTCCGCGAGGAGCGCCTCCAAGCGGTAAAAATTTGTACCGCAGGCTTTGAATACTGTGGACTGGACCGAGCAACTAACGTTACTACCTTTTGACCTAGAGGACGAGGCGACGTAATATAATCGGAATTTTATTAGTTTCTGAAATAATAATAATAATAATAATAATAGTAATAGTAATAATAATGAATGGCGTATATACGACTTTACACCTTTGCTTTGTCTAATTTTTTTATGATGACACTTGAAAATTTTCTCAAAAGATGCGGAATTTTTATTATTCTGTGCGTTTCACAAGATTTTTAGAGTTTTTGTAGAAAAATAAAAAATTTTTTTCATTTTCATTTACAAATTTCACCATTTGCGAGTAAATTTTTTTCAATGATAACAATAATTATTATCATAATAGTATATATATGGGGCATTCCATGTCAACTCGACCAATGATTTTCCCTCACCATTTTTGAATCGCTTCATAATTTTTTATACGATTTTCCTATCTCAAAATAGCACTCCCAAATTTTTTCAGATTTTTTCCGCAATCCGTTAATTTTTTATTAATATTCAATCCCATCTGAAAAAAGGTTTCTTTTAAAAATCTCAAAAAATTCTCAAAAATCTAGTTGTTCATTCCAATCATTTTGCCACCTGGCCCATGATGGGACCTTTTTTTTAAATTTTTTATAGCACTTTAAACATTTTCACCAATCTTGCAACGTTACAAAAAAATCTAAAAAAAAATCCAAAAAATCTAGTTTTTCATTCCGATCATTCTGACACCCGGTCCAGTATTATAGTGTTGGACTCTCAAGACCGATTCTCAAATATTCTCGATTTTATAATGAACGTAATTTTACCACCAACAGCTCGAACTTCAAGTCTAAGGATAGAATAAAAATGTAAAAATCATTGATTTATAATAAACAAATATTCATTTGTAGTTCATTTATCAACTTGTAGAGTACAAAGACATTGAATCCCCAATACTCGAGAAGTGTTATACACTCGTTCTTTTGGCCGCGTACTGGGTACGTTGAGTATTTTCAATGTCTTTGTACTCTACAAGTTGACAAATGAACTAGAAATGAATATTGGTTTATTATAAATCAATGATTTTTACATTTTTATTCTATCCTTAGACTTGAAGTTCGAGCTGTTGGTGGTAAAATTACGTTCATTATAAAATCGAGAATATTTGAGAATCGGTCTTGAGAGTCCAACACTATAATACTGGACCGGGTGTCAGAATGATCGGAATGAAAAACTAGATTTTTTGGATTTTTTTTTAGATTTTTTTGTAACGTTGCAAGATTGGTGAAAATGTTTAAAGTGCTATAAAAAATTTAAAAAAAAGGTCCCATCATGGGCCAGGTGGCAAAATGATTGGAATGAACAACTAGATTTTTGAGAATTTTTTGAGATTTTTAAAAGAAACCTTTTTTCAGATGGGTTTGAATATTAATAAAACATTAACGGATTGCGGAAAAAATCTGAAAAAATTTGGGAGTGCCATTTTGAGTTAGGAAAATCGTATAAAAAATTATGAAGCGATTCAAAAATGGTGAGGGAAAATCATTGGTCGAGTTGACATGGAATGCCCCATATATATCTTTATTTAGGCTTGCATTCCTGCTTACGCCTCTTTTTCCTTCTTACATTTGTTCGCATCGTTTGTTTGTCTTAAGTGTCTACAAGTTGTTATTAAATTCTCATTCTTAATTAATTGCACCGTTTTCCTTCTTTTCTGGCCTCGTCTTTTACTCCTCCTCCTCTAGGCCCTCTTGCTCCTGATCTTCCCTTTCGTTCCTTTCCTGCCTCTTTCTTTTCCATCCTATCTCTAGCAACCTTGCTAGGTATTTGCCGTCGCTTCTCAGGATCTCCTCATAGCCTGGTCCCTCTTGCCGTGTGTGTGTGCAGTTTTCGAATATGTGCTTTAGAGTCTCCTCCTCCTCCCCGCATAGCCTGCATATTTTTTCCTCTGGGCTCCTCCAGTATTGCGTGGCTTTGGCTTCGTTGCCCATTCTGTATCTGGCCATCGTGCTGAGTTCGCCCCTTTTGTTGTTGTGACCTTTCCTGAGGTATTCTGGCCTCCCCCGGTTGTTGCAGACTACTGCCTTGATTTCCCGTGCGTAGTTCGAATCCCTTAGCTTGGCTTCCTCTTCCTGTCTTTGTTGGTCCCTCGCGATGTCCTCCGCTTCTTTCCATACTTCCTCGTTTTCTGCGGATTTTCTGTCTAGTACTTCTTGGCTCCAGCCCAGATTGTTGAGGAATTTCCTCCTCTCCTTCTGTAGCCTTGTCTCCTTTCCTTCGTTCCTCAGGATCTTCCAGCACTCTTTCCTTAGCGAGCCCTCTTCTTCTTTCATCAGCTTTCTCTCGAACTTCAGTGCCCTGGTGCCCGCTTTGATTGCTAGTTTGTCTCTCTGTGCCTCGTGTCTCACCAGGTAGTTTGGTGTGGACTTTCCTAGCTTCAACTTCCATTTTATGTACTTGGTCTGTAGCCTTTCTATCTCCGGGTATTCCTTCCACCCCCAAATTTCCGCCCCATACATAGAGATACTTCTTGAGAGCGCGTCGAATAGCCTCATTCTTCTGTCCCAGTTCTCCTTGAACAACCGCTCTCCGATGCTCCATGTCGATCCCATCCCGGTGTTGGCTTTGCATGTTATGTCTTTGATGTGCTCGCTGTCGTCGTTGTTTCTTCTCAGCGTGTACCCGAGGTATTTGAATTTCTTGACCTCTTCTATCCGTGCTCCCTTCCACTTCCATGCTGTTTCTTTTGACCTTTCGCCTGCCTTCCGGCACACCATGATTTTTGACTTCTCTGCGCTGAGCTCGAGCCCCTTTCGGTGAATGTATCTCTCGAACCTCCTCATCATGTTCGCCATTCCTGCTTCGTCCTTTGCTACGAGGACGATATCGTCCGCGTATGCCAGTGACCAGACTTTCCTTTTGCCTAGGACTATCCCTCCGTCTTGGACTTTCTTCATCTCCTCCTCTAGGTCTGCCATATAGATGTTGAACAGCAGGGGACTCAGGAGGCACCCTTGCCTGACACCGTCGCTGGTCCAGAAGCTCCCGATTTCCTCTCCGTTGACTCTAATCGTGCTCTGTGTTTCCCTGTATATCTCTTTTATGCTTTCCTTAATTCTTCCTCCTACTTCCAGCCTTTCCAGCATTCTCAGCAATTCCTCCCTACCTAGTTTGTCAAAGGCCGCTTTCAGATCTGCGAAGAAGACGATTGCCTTCCCTTTTTCTTTCTTGATCTCGCTGCCTATGAGTGTTTTTAGTATGTAGATTGCGTCTATTGTCCCGCGTCCTTTCCTAAACCCCATTTGGCTGTCCGGCAGTTTGTGATTTCTTTCCAGGCTTGACTCTAGCCTGTTCCTGACTAGTTCCGCGAAGATCTTGTACCCTGAGTCCATGAGTGTAATACCCCTGTAGTTTTTCGCCTCCTTTTTGTCGCCTTTCTTGAATAGCGGTATAAATACTCCCTTCCTCCATTCGGGTGGAAACTGTTCTCCTTTCCATATTTTGTTTATTGCATTTCTCAGGTCTTCTATGATTAGGTCTTCACCGTACTTCCACGCCTCGTTCATTATATTATCGCCTCCCGCGGCTCTCTTTAGCTTTAGTCTCCTGAGGGTCGTGGCCAGCTCCTCTCTGCTTATCTCTTCATCTTGCGGGTTTTGCCCCTCCCTTATCCAGGGTTTTTCTATTCTCTCTTGGCTGCCTCCCCAGGAGTCGACGAAGTGTTTTACCCAGTCCTCATTTCTTATTGATTCGTCTACCTTGTTTTTTTTTCTCCTGCCTTTGTTGACTATTTCCCAGAATTTTCTTTCACTTCTGTCTTCTTCCATTTCTTGTATTATTTTATCTCCAGCTTCTCTCTTCTTTTTTATAATCAGTTGTGTGTAGAGTCTTCTCTCTTCCAGGTAGGACTCTCTGTTTCCCTGTCCTTTCTTCCACTGGCGTAGTTTGTCCTTTACCGCTTTTTTCTTCTCTCCACATTCCTTGTCCCACCAGGCCTCCTTTATCTCTTTCCCTGTTTTGGACCATGTCTTTTTGACCATCGCTTGCTCAACTCTGTTTCTTATTCTCTGCCAATCTGTCTCCCCCCCTCCGGTTTCTCCTTCCCTGAGCCTGTTCCTATACAGTTGTATCCCCTTCTCCGACCAATCCGCGGACTCTCCTGTCTTTTTCTCGCTTACTCTTTCTATTTCCTCTCTCAGCTGGATTTCTACCGGCATGTGGTCCGATTCGATCCTCTCCTCTACCCTCATGTCTTGTATGTCATCCCGTCCTTTGAGGTTGGTCAACACGTAGTCCAGAACGGAGCATCCTCTCTTCCCCACGTACGTATATTCCCCTCTGCGGTCGCCCTGCCTCCTGCCATTTAGTATTCCTAGTCCGTTCCTGGCCATCCATGCCAGCATGTCCTCTCCTTCCTTGTTCGGGGCTACGTCTTTTGAGTTTCTGTGTCCTTCCTCTCCCAGATCACTACCCTGTTCTTTCGCTGTCCTGGCATTGAAGTCGCCTATTATGATGACTGTGGAATCCTTGTATTCTTCGGTGAGTTTTTCCAGGTTTTCGTAGTTTTCCGTCCGGTGGTCTCTCATATACGTGCCTGCTAGCAGGAGTCGATCTTTTCCTTTCTTCAGCTCCACTGCCATCACTTCCCTATCTGCTCTACGTACCGTTCTTTTCCACTCTTCCATGGGCTTCCTTTTCACCGCCAGCATCATCCCTCCTTTAGCTCTGCCCTTCTTCTTCACCCTTCGGGCGTGGGCCCAGCTGATCTCGTACTCCCCTCCCAGTCTCTTCTCTATACCCGCTGCGTCCTTCTCTTCTATCCAGGTTTCTGTTAGGCAAATTATCTCGTGCTTCCTTATGTATGTCCAGAACTCCCAGTTCTTGCTTTTCATCCCTGCCACGTTCCAGAGCAGGATGTTTATTCGTTCCGTTTCGTTTTTGTGGTTGTTATTGGGTGGGGGCTTGCTCTCCTTCTTGCTGTGTTTCCATGTTGCCTTCTGGGTAGTCCTGTTCCTCTCTGTTCCTTCTTCTTCTTCTCGCGCGAAAAAGCCCCTGGGTCGCATCATCCCACACCCACTCTTCTTTGTTTATCCATATCTTCTCGCGCCCTATCTTCACGTCGTTTCCCTTTCTTTTTTCCTCTTTTGCTCTCTCCAGGATTCTCCCCTTTATTTGCCTTTGTTTAAATGTTAGGTCGTGATCGATGAACACGTCCGTGCCTTTCAGCTTGCCTTTCTTGCTCATAATCGCCTCTTTTGCTTGATTGTCCCGGCATTCGATGCCTATTTTGTCCTGGCCGTATCTGTTGTTCACTGCCCAGATTGATTTGAGGTCGGCGTCGACTTCCAGTGTCTCCTTAACCCATCTTTTCATTGTTTCCAGATTCCCGTGCGTCGTCTTGCCTAGGCCAGATATTATAATGTTGTTCCTTTTCTTGTACCTCTCGATCCACTCGAGTCTCCCTTCCATTTCTTCTAGCCTTTCCCTCTGTGCAGCCTGGAGCTGATTCCTTTCTTCTGGCATCGCGGCCTCTTCGTGCGTCTCTGCTTCCCGCGACTTCAGTAACTCTGCCGCGACTATGCTACCTATCTGTGCTTCCAGGTCCGCTGTTGTCCTGGAGTCTGCAGATCTTGGCCCAGGGCCTAGTACTTCGGTCCCCGTCCTCCCCGCATTTTTCAGCGCTTCCAGCTCTTCTGCTACTCTCTTGATGTCCTCCTCGTTCTTTTTCAGCCTCTGGTCCATGCTATCCCATCTCTTTTCCCAGCATTCCCTCATTTCCTTGTTTTCCTTCCTAGTCTCTTTGGTTTCGTATAGAGTTTCCTACAGGGTCTTCTGAAGGTTACCTATCGTATCTGCCCAGCTTTGACCGTTCGGTTCGCTGCTGCTGTCTTGAATTCCTCCCGTTGCTTCCTCTTCCTTCTTCTCTTTACCTGCCTCGCCATTCCTCCCTGCGTCGGCCCCCTGTTTAACGTTTTCTTTTGCCCTGTCTTTCTTTTCCTCTTCTCCCGTCTTTGTAGGGGTTCTCTGCAGCCCCATGTTTGTGTCGGTTGAGGGGGGATCCGTCCCCTGGGATACGTGTACCCTCTTGCTTTCCTTCCGCTGTCCCTCCCCCGGGCTACCTCGCTCTTTTCTCTTTCCCTCTCTTGGGAGTTCTGCTTTTTTTTCCCTTCCTTCCGTCCGCAGGAATTCTCTGATATCTTTTCCTGCTCCGCTCCAGCTGTTGGATCTCTCTTTTAAACCTTCCCACCTTTTCGCGTTCGTCGGTCTTCCTGCTTTTCCTCTCCCTTTACCTTCTGATGGTAAGCTGGTGGTTGGTGGCGCTGGTGGCTCCGTCTCTGCGGGCGGTCCGCTCTCTGCTTTATCGCTTGCGGTGACTGTATTCTCTTTAGCTCGTCTATCTACATTACTCATATTCCGCGACCCTCTGCAGACGGCCTGGTCCGCTTTCCCGCGCTTTTTGGTAACCTCCTTTCACGGCCTTTTGATGTAACTGTTGCGGCACTGTTCTCCCCGTGTCCCTCACTGATCACTCGTGTCCGTTGTTGCACTTTCCGCTCTCTTTATCCACCTCGATTTACGTCTTTGTGTTGTTTTTCTGCACTTGGATCTCACTATTGGCTGCAGCCCGTTACACCCACGTCAGACGTCGACCATAATCCATTTTAACCTATTATCATAATAGTAATTGTTATTATTATTATTTCGGAAATTATAATTATGATAGTAATAATAATAATAATAATAATAAAAGTAATAATGATAATAATGCATTGTTATAACTATCATTATTCCGAATTATTTCCGTTTGAATTCCCGCTCAGCTGTCATAGCGCTGAACAAGGAACGGCGGTTCGTGAAACGCAGGACCGCGAGACGAAGGTTGGCAACGACTCTAGGTAAGCTTGGTTCCCGGTGCGCCCGCGCGTCGAAAAAGGAGCGCTGACGGGCCCGACACGCAACGCCAAACGATCCAACATGGATGCTTTATACCGAGAATTTCAGTCTTTTTCTGGAAACAATTCTCAGGCTTCATCGTTGAGTGAAATGAACAAGTTTTGCGATATATGTGAGTGGAATTATATTTATGAGTTCGCTACATAGCCCGTTTCCACCTTTGAGATACGTAATCGGTGATATGAGTGAAAACAAGTGACGGTCTCACGCTTCGCAACACAAAAAAGGCTTATTTTACTCGATTTTGGTGAGATACACGTTCATGCAGCTACCAATTTGATTACAAATCGTCTAAGGAACCCATTAAACACCCCCCCGTTCATATCGGGCTTCATCATTTTTTAAATACGGAAATACTGAGTCCAGCATGCCCTTAATGCATTCACAAAAATCCAACATACCAAATATACAACAGAAGATACTCACATAACAAATAAATTATACAGTTTATGTCAGGTCCGTGAGAGATGCCATGGTCGAATCTGGAATCTGTGTATTGGTCAGGTTAACTAGCCACTTGTAACCTATATGCACATTACTCAACGCGTGGTCATTCTTAGTTGACGGTTTCGAGGGTTGGCGTAAGTTATCCAACTTCTTGATGCACTTCGATTTGGCACGGTTCGTTAAAATTTTAACTTTTACAATCTGAGACTTGAAGAAATGGTTGTAAACAGAGTGCGATAAAACACGCACGACTTGATCGTAGATACCCGCAAGGGCGGCGGAAAGAGATGTGCATTTGCAATGTGAGTCGCTAATCTCCAAGTTCAACAATTTTCTTTTCACGGCACTAATCAGATTGCTACCTTGAACTCTACATTTAACCGTAACAAAACTTAAATTAAACCTTAACGTATCAATATGTTTCGGGACGACGTTCTCCGCTTTACATCGTAGTAGAAAGATCCGTTGGTTTTTGGATTCCACCAATTTCTTGGCTATGGTCATCCAACGATTGAGAAGGCGTCTCGCGAGCGGTCCATGTTGTTGTTCGACCCACGCCAAAAATCCCATCTTGATAGTTTTTGCTACCACCAGCCAGTATAATGATAAAAATTCTTTTTTGGTCAGTTCAATTGGCTAGATGTCCCGTTGTATTAGTCGGTTTGGCTTACTGATTGTCGTCTGCGAGTTTGAAGTGTAGCCAAGGCAAATAACGGTCCGATTGGTTGTTGCCTCCGATTTTTATTACTGTTTTTTGAAGGTTTGAAAACCTTCTTTACAGAGGGGACGGGGATGGGCGGGGGCCGCTACGTTACGAGTTACGTTACGTTACGTTACGTTACGTTGAAGGTTAGAAGGGGGGGGGGGTCCGTTACGTTACGTTACGTTACCCCGGTGGAGGGGGGGGGCTGGGGATCGTTACGCGTTACGCTGGGGCATGGGGGGGGAGGGGACTTCGGGTATTCCCGGATGACTTCGGGTATTTCCGAGAGACTTCGGGAATTTCCGGAAAACTTTGGGTATACGCGTTACGAGTTACGCGTTACCCAATAAACACAGTGGTGGATAAAATGGTGTAGATGTCCGGTGAAATCACGTGTATACACGTGTTTTCGCAAAAATTCGTGTATTACACGTGATTTCACCGGACATCTACACCATTTTATCCACCACTGTGTTTATTGGGTAGCTCCTCTTAGTTACCCAGAATCTCCCAGGAATCCCCGGAAACCTCGGGAAAAACGTGTTTTATTTTATATTTTATAATGTATATATTAAATTTTATGATGTTATAGGAATATTGTGAAAATTCATTGATTTCATTGATTCATTGGTTCACTTTGGTTTTTTTTAGTTTTTTTTTTCAACAATTATACTACGTATAATAGTATATAAACGTATAAACTAGCGATTTACGTATACCATCATTGTCCCACAACTGTTTCAGCCGGTTTTCAAACCAGCTTTTAGCGATGCAGCGAAGCTGCATTACTAAAAGCGTTTCAATTTCGATTGTCTTCTGGAGACAAGTTTTTTTTTTTTTAGTTTACATTGACCCTTTCGACTTTTAATTGTGACAGGATGGTTCCTAAAGAACCTAACAAGTCGGTTGAACCCGTTTCCTTTGTAAGATACAGTTACCTTACTGTCGTGTTTCTTTGTTTAACATGTACTTAACCCCCAATATTGGTTAGTAGATATTCGACCATGGCATCTCTCACGGACCTGACATAAACTTTATAATTTATTTGTTATGTGAGTATCTTCTGTTGTATACTTGGTATGTTGGATTTTTGTAAATGCATTGATAAATAATTCTAGTTCGGAAGAGGGCTCTCTTCATGAGCCGAAACGTCAAGTGACGGATATGTTTTTATTGACCTGTGACACCAAAAAAGCGTAACAGATATCGGAGATAAGGTCAAAGATGAAAAATAAGTTTTATCAACTTTTTTATAATATCACAAACGCAATGAGCGGTAAAACTGTATAATCTTGAGTCTCAAGTGACAAAATATTTGGAAATCGAGAATCAAGAAATTCTAAGAGTTTGGAACCAAATGTAACGGCGTTTGCCAGATGAAGTCATATTGTGTGATCAGATATGAACAGATACAACCCTGATAACAACCCCAAACTAAATATATCACTCCATGTATGATCTATACCTGCCCATGCTAACCATACATGTTCACGTCTGATTAGACATGAACCATTGTTCATCAGAAAATTGGTTTATATTTTATCATGATCAGATATATTCATGCATGTACTTGTATATCATGAGATAGAATTACATCCAACTCCATGTATGATCATGCATCGGCCTATGTTAGCCATATACGATCATATCTGATCATATATAGGCCAATATTTAATCAGATACGAGTTGATAGGTGACCGGATATCTGGTTATATCTGCTCACGTATCGGCTCGAACTAGTTGCATTCAACCATGTCTGATCATATATGGGGGATTCCATGGCATTTCACCTAATCGGTGAAGGTCACCGACGCCGATCTTGATGTCAATTTTATTCTCAATTCGTGCATCGAAAAAAGTGAACACGTGTTTGGCCGTTTTTCGATTCAGCCATGTTTTCTATTTTTTTGAATTTTCCAATTTTTCATCCTTTTCGCAAACGGACTTTTTTCAACTGGCTCTAACTTCAAGAGCTTTGACTTTTTTCGAAAAATGGTAAGGACATAAAATGTGCCAAAAAGACCGAGATTTTCGAAAAAAAATTGCACAATCTTTTCCAACTACACCGTTCTGGGATATTTTTGATAATAGAGAAAAAATCAATATATTATTCATTTGGACACCTTCGATTTTCCTGAAACTTTTTACCTGAAATCAACCACTTATAATCAAGTTATCCTCCAAAGGAAATTATGGGCCTCGGATTCGTTCGGAAGTTACACCATCATAGGTGCCAAAAAATCGGACAATCGCAAGAAATCTCAGGGAAATCAGTTTTATCAATTTTAATTTCGACAAGAAAAGCGTACTTGATGAAAAATTGAATATTGATGATTGAAATGATTGAATTTGAACTATTCAACTATTTCAATATTATACTATCATTAGTTAAACTATTGTAGTCGCTTTTTTATCGGATGATTCATCGAAATTTCGAGATCTCAGCATTTATACGGTTGAATTTTTCAGTATACAAGATAGTTTGTTTTGTTGCGAGCTTGAGTTCTGATTGAGTACTACCCCAGCTCGCTCTTCTGTTCGCTGCAACCGTCGATAATGTCAACGTTGACGTACACTTGAAGTTTTATTTCGAATTTCGCGAATCTAGAACTTATTTTATGATCGGAACCACGTGAAAACTTAGTATCTACATTCATAAATGTACGTGAAAATATACTTGGCACGGTAAAAAAATTATAATCTCGTTTTTTTTCACGACGTCGGGTATTTTTTGAAAAATTTCATTTTTCAGCAAACACTGATTTTTGGAACATGAGAACTTGTCTGCTCAAAGTTAAAATTGATTTCCCTGAGATATATTGCGATTTGTCCGATTTTTTGGCACCTATCATCGTGTAACTTCCGAACGAATCCGAGGCCCATAATTTCCTTTGGAGGATAACTTGATTGTGGGTGGTTGATTTCAGGTACAAAGTTTCAGGAAAATCGAAGGTGTCCAAATCAATGATATATCGATTTCTTCTCTATTATAAAAAATATCCCAGAACTGTGTAGTTGGAAAATATTGTCAAATTTTTTTTCGAAAAGCTCAGTCTTTTTGGCACATTTTATGTCCTTATCATCTTTCGGAAAAAGTCAAAGCTTTCGAAGTTAGAGCCAGTTGAAAAAAGTCTGTTCGCGAAAAGGATGAAAAATTGGAAAATTAAAAAAAAATTGAAAACGTGGCTGAATCGAAAAACGGCGGAACACGTGTTCACTTTTTTCGATAGACGAATTCAGAAAAAAATTGACATCAAGATCGGCGTCGGTGACCTTCACCGATTAGGTGAAATGCCATGGAACCCCCCATATGAAGCCATATTAACCCATACATGAACAGATATCGGTTCATATCTGATCAATTATAGACTCATGTATAATGATGTATATTTATATATACAATCATATATAATTATATACGATTACTTATAATCAGTTATGATTAGATATGAACTTTTTTTCCCGGGTATTCAATTCGCAACGATTTGTGTTCATGATCTTCGTCGTAAGGTTCGGATAGCTGAAATATATTGGCCTACTTGATTCTTCAGGTCAACGGAAGAAGTTAGCTCTCGCGTACGACTGACAGATTCGAGGGTTAAAAGTGCATTCGTCCCTGATTGAAGTTTCATTCTTCATCGAAAACGGGGAAAATAGGTCGGTTACGTATCATATTCAAGGCCTGAGACGTCAATTTGTGAGCATAGGTATTCTTTAGCACGGAAAAATTAACGTTGTGAAATGAGTGATTTTTAGATTTTTTAGGTTTGAATTGAAAATGATTTCTGGATCGTAGTTCATGGTTCGTGCGGATGACTTACAGAAATAGCCACGACAAGTCGTAACAGAAAAATAGCAGGACTCTGCGAATGTTCAATTATTCGTCGCGAATCTGATAGTGAAATTCAATTTGAAGATCTATTCAAATTATTAGAAACTTTGAATGATTTGAATAGTTCCAATATGCGAAATATTTGATTCTCAGATTCGAAGGATAACATCGCATTCGTTCGTGATTAAGGTTTGATTCTACATCGAACACGGGGAATAAAGGTCGGTTTTGTATCATTATTAAAGCCTGAGACGTCATTCGTGATCAGATTCTTAAGCACGGAAAAATCAACGTTGTGAAATGAGTGATTTTTCGATTTTTAGGTTTGAATTGAAAGTGATTTCTGGATCGTCGTTTGTGGTACGTGCGAATGATCTACAGGGGTGGCCAGAGGAAGCCAACAAGCAAGTCGTAACAGAAGAATAGTAGGGCTGTGCAAATGTTCGATTTTTCAAATAATTCGTTGCGAATCAAATAGGAAAATTCAATTTGAAGATCGAATCGAATTATTCGAAACTTTGAATGATTCGAATTGTCCAAATTTCGAATAATCTGATTCTACTGAAGAATAATTGAAAGCTTCCAGGAAATGAGGATGTTCCGGATAATTGCGATTCTTTAGAGAAAATCGTATATATTTTTGACAAATGATCTGAAGTTTTCAGGCTATTCGTACTTAACTGGGACTTCTGACATCGCCCAACTAAATACCTTACGATTCTTTCCGTTCTATATATTCATTCCAAAGAGGATCCAACCAGGAAACGTACTTCGCACTGAAACAACGACTACTACAAACCAGGCAGGAGATATAAATCATTTTTGGCCCAAATTCGAATTTCGCAAGAATCTTACACTGGCTCTTTCTCAACTGTTTCCTGGACGTGCACATCAATTTTTAAGGTATTATATTCATCAATGTGGGAGCCAGTCCATTTTTGAGAAATATTCGGGAGATTTCTTGTTCACGTGAAGTTCGAATCTCATTGTTAGTCATTTTCGATAGGGTACATGAATACCTCTCGTCATAACCAAGCTGCGTAGAAAGATCTTCGTTATTTAGATTATCGAGATTCGTTAACAGATTTTATTCCCATAATACATTTTCTCACCTCTAAAATCTTTGCTGAGAAAGATGGGTTTAAAAAAAAATAAAACCATAGAGCTCTTGAGCAGTTTGGGTTTGACCGGAAAAATTTAGATGCAAAAAGTTCGAAGACTTAAAAAGAAGGAAGGTTTTTAAGAAAATTAAAAATTGATGAACAACAATTGGGTACATATTTTTTCATCAATTTTCTACTGAAGTAATTGTAATTTGTCCGAAAATTATTCTCCTCAAAATGGATTAACTCCTACATCAATCGACATAGGATCTTGAAAATCGGTGTGCGCGTTGAGAAAATACAAGGTTTTTGTAAGATTCATTCGGATTTGAGCGAAATTGGAACTTATGAGACCAAAGCTGATTTTCATCTTTGCAATTGTTCGTGGTAGATCGTTGATGGAGCACGGATATGTTTCTTGATTCGAAACTACACGTACGAATTTTTTCAGATTTGTAGCAACGGTCCATAGGAAAAAAAACTTAACTTAGTGAGTGAGCGTAGAAAGTGTTCTCGATTCGAACAACAATAAAGTGTTCTGAATTCGGACCGACTGATACGCATCCTCGACTAACTCAAATTATTTCCTCGATTATTTGAATCTTTGAAAGTGTCAAATTTTAGAAGGATCCAAATCTTCAAGTAATTCGAAGAGTTCGAAAAATACGAATAGTTCGAATAGTGCGGATAGTTCGGAATGTTCGGGTTATTCGAAATCTCGAATTATTCAAAAATTCAAATTATTTCAAATCTCTAACTATTCGAAAATTCGAGTTTTTCAATTCGATTCGAATACTATATTCGCACAGCTCTAAAAATAGTCCATTTCAATGCTAAGGAAGACAATCCACGATACAAGTTATGAGACAATCTTCATCATTTCGAGAATCTGAGAACTTGAGAAATCGTCGGCCCGGGCTTCGGATCGGCTAGTTTGTATTAAATATTACGATACGTATGGCAGTTATCAAGTGCCTGTATGCTGGTTGGTTATATCCGTATATTACCCCCTACTATAAATATGGGATAGATTGCCATAATGCCACAAAATCCCACGGTTACTATACAAAGTATATGAATTTTTCCCATAATTTCCTCTCAGTGTGTTTTCGGTACCTTGAGTCGCTATTTTAGCGACAGCGGCAGTGTATTTGCAATACTCGTCTTCGCCTGCATGTAAACCTGACAAAATTGAATGCAAAAAAAATTAGTGACTGGTCTCTCATGTTGAATCAAGGTCAATTTGTGAGAGAGAGGAAATTATATCCCCTCCAAAATTGTATAAAGCCTCAAATTTTCTCAAAAAACCAAACAATACGGTTCGTAAAATTAATTGTTCAAATTGCAACAAGTTCTATATCGACTAGTCTAAACAGTATCTCAAAAAACCTCAAAAAGGATTAGTGAAGATAAACAGGATAGTTACAATAGGGGGCTATGATCTTTAGCTCGTAGTATATTGTGTAACAAGGGACGAAAGTTGGCAATGGCGAAGAGTATGAGGTTTGTCGCCCGAACGAAGCGAGGGCAGTCATCACACGAATCGCCAATGCCAATCGTCCCTCGTCACACATCAAACTTTTATAATACATAAGTGCATGAAAAGATGGGGCTGCATGGCAGTAGGGGGATATATCCTTCAACTTCGTGTCGGTCGTTTCGTCCCGCGAAGCAGGGATGGAAGTGTACAAGGTTTCTCTCAAGGAACGAAAATGAAAAAACTATGGACTGCGCATGCACGAACCTCACCCTACAATCCCGGCCTGCTATCGACCGCTTCCGTCCCGCTAAACTGCTATGCAATACCCCGCTTTTCGTGGACGTGTTATAAAAACATTCTGTTGGTAATGGTCACGAACTGGAACCGTAATTTGTAATTCGTAATTCATTAATTAATTACAAATCCGCCCAACACTGCTCAGGACTGCAAACCCGCTCAATAAATCCACGGTCCATATTTATCATCGTCCATGTTGACTTGTTCCTTATGTTGGATTTTGAGGAACTGGCTTCATGTGGTATGAGCTTCCATTATTTACTGAAGGCTCCTGCGGCCTATTCGTAGCGTCGACACAGACTAAATTTTATAGTTGAGCTGCGGTGATTCAATAAAATAAGACATTTAATATTTATAATCTATTAATGTAATAAGAAATTTAATATTGAGTCTTCACGCGAGATTTAGCAGAGTTTATAGCAGGATTGTCGGGACTTTTGAAAAAGTCACCGCTGCGATGGGACCTACTACTTGAACAACGCCATACTGTAGAAATGAATACCAGGAACAGAGGTTTCATATTCTCCCATCATAGACTTTTTTTACCTAGGCTCGATTGCCAGCCGTATGGGTCTAGGTAGACTCATCATATCGAGATTTAGAGAAATTGAAATAATAAGTAAGAACAATAGTGTATCGAGAATAATTTCAGCTATGAAAATGAGTAAATATAAATGAGGAAAATTACTGCGTAACATAAATTGTAAAATGTTTAAAGAAGTATTAAAGAAAAGAAAAATCGGAAATGAGAAAGTTCCGAGAAACGCCGCGGCTGGGACACACCGGCGCTGCGTACACACCGCGGTATGACGTCAGAACACAATGAGCCGGGGCCTTATCTTAGTCCGCGTTGAGTATTTGAAAGGGGGGTACAGACGGCCGTACCTTCACTCATCGACTTCCTGGACTCGAGTTCGGGTGTTACTTACCCTCTAGGAGGCTCTGGTATAGCCTACCTCCATATAAAATAGTATATTGTGATACAAGTGCGAGAAAGAGGAGATTTGACGAAGGTTATGGGTGCAGTCAACTTCATAACCTCCGTAAAAACTTTCCGCTTGTCTTCGCACGTGTGTCACATATTATTTTTTGTAAAAAGTGCATCAAAGTCCCCCATTTGTGGCTCTGAAACGTGCTCACCGCAATCCCGGCGTGACAGCTGGCTCGACTTCGATCTGATTCTCTGCCGCCAGACGGCGCGTCGAAGGCGCGGCAGAACGTTACTAGAGTGTTATAAATACGTGTATGAAAGGAACTAGAGTGTTATAAATACGTGTATAATGGTAACTAGCGAGAAAATAAAGATCTGCGCATGCGCTGCTCAAACCCTTCTGTAGAAGACCACTTCTAGCACGTTTCAGAGGCACAAAATGGGGGACATTTGATGCACGTATTACAAAAAATCCCCTCATAAAGGATCGGTTGACGTGCGTGAAGTCGCTCGAAAATTCAAACTTCGAGTTTGTTTGTTGAAGCATCTTAAAATCCATTCTGATTGGTTTGCGCTGTGCGGTTGTCGGTTGTCGCTTACCTTGCTAAAAATTCCCGAGAGGACCAGTCAGGACCTTGTTCCAAATTACGACGTGGGGAATGGACCTATGTGGGCCCATGAGGTCCTGACTTGGGAATTTTTAGTAGGGCCCTTTTTCACTTCAGAAAAGTGAATTCCCGAGTCAGGACCACATGGGTCCACATAGGTCCACATAGGTCCACATAGGTCCATTCCCCACGTCGTAATTTGGAACAAGGTCCTGACTGGTCGTCTCGGGAATTTTTAGCAGGGTATGCTCCCTGAAGCGACATGTCCGGGTGATAGTGTAGGTTGACGCAAAAGACCGGCACGTTTGAGAGATGGGGACAGTCAAAAGGTTGATATATTAACGGCAAAGAGAATGAATTGAAGTTTTAACCAAGAAAGTGCCAAATCTCGCGAGAATTGATGTGAAAGGTTAGTTGATGAGCATTAATAGTATATTATGCACGTAAGGGCGAAAAGTTGCCCTGTGGTGCATACGATATTTTATACACCAAAGGGAAATAAAGTGGTTTTTCCGGATGGAACAGGGCAATAAACCGCCGTTTATATCCCTGAGGTGTATAAAGGAATTTTCAGACGAGTATTACACCAATGAGATTTGTATGCGTACATTTGATTTGATTTTGATCCGTTTCATACGCGGTAAAGGTTGAGTATATGAAGATATCGGTTGGACCAAAGGTATTTTGCTGTCGACACATCAGCGCTGGCATCTGAACGCTACTGTGCGTTGATTTTTTTTATGGAAAACGTATATACGGGTCTAGGGAAGCCTATCCAAGGATTTACGATACGAGACCATGAAATCATACAGAACCTGAACCGAATGTACCGTAATATAATTATATACACTTTCCATAGAATATTATTTAATCATTTGTAACGCCTTTATTTCTATAGTCACGCGTCTACCGATACTCTACCTTGGCTACGCGTAAACACCACTACTCCGTCGGGCGCCACACCGAACTTAGCTCGATGAAATTTATTTAACCGGAGCAATTATCCTGACTCTTTCTCAAGGCTACTTAGGGTTATTTTCTGACTGAACCGTAATCTCTCCTGATAGTGAAATAGCTTCCTTTAGTCAACTTATAGCGAGGGATCACCCCGTAGAGATCTCCGTGCCAGACTCCTTATAACAGACTAGGGGCTCCGCCCCTCCGCGCTTCGCGCGGCAACCCCGCTCGGCGCTACGCGCCTCGAGCACTCGGCGCTTCGCGCCTCGCTTTTCCTAGGGATGGCTGGCCTAACTTTTTCTAATCTTCAGTGGCTGTTTTAACCTTTTCTAACTCTTTCCGGAACACTCACTTATTTCTTTTCTCTGCATACATCTTGCACGTCGTTTTTAATGAATCTCGCGAGAGACGAAAGCCATCTGGTGAATGTATTTGTAAGGAGCTGTCCAGATATTACGTAACGCTGTACGGTACAGTGCGTTGCTTGGGCTGTTTGGCTATGGTGGTAAGGTAGGCTAGGGAACGCCCGCCACCTCGCGGTGACGCTCAGAAGTTCAAAGCGCATAGTGTACGCTCTATGTCAAAAGGCAACGTATTTATCATATTTTCGACATTCTTTCAATCATCGGACTGCTTTTATATAACTTATATAGCCTATGTTACTCGGGCAGACCTGAGGAACAATTTGGTGCAAGTTTTATGTAAATCGGTCCACTGGTTCTCGAGTTTATCGGTAACAAACAGACAAACGCACGAACTCCTTTATATATTAGTATAGATAGTGACGAACGTAGACGGCATGCATGTGAGGACACCCTAATGCTTCTGAAAGCAACGCGTAACTATTTAGTCAGATTTCAGGTCTCACCCGAAGGGTTGACTGTCACCGTTCTAAATGTTCAGCGCTGTTGACTGAAACCGTAGGCGTAGGGTAGGGTTTTTTGTTAACTCTCACAAACCAACTGCCGTGAATGTCCTCCGAAGAGTAACACCGTAGCAACAATGATACAAATATGCTCGAGTATGCTCCGAAGAGGATACTGTCGCCTCTAGCTAAGGATCTTATAGTTAACGATCACTCTGGGCTATTCCAAAGAATAGTCCGTTGTGCTAAAGCCAATACGGCTGTCTACTGGTTAGGATGTATTTGGGATATCATAGGTATCTGAAATCAAAATGCTGTGACACCGGTTTATGTTGATAGTGAGGTCTGGACTTACGTTGGTATGAAAACGGCGTTCCAAAAAAAATATATAAAGAATAGGCTAATTTGCCGAATAATAAACAATAAGAAATAAAAGAAAAACGATACTTCCACTGAAGTGTAAAGAAAAGAAAAATAAAGAAAATTGATACTGTGATTTTGACTGGGTTCAAATCCAACTTAATTAGTCGCCACCTCATGGGTGTAACCCCTTTATCAATCTTCTTGCCGGTTACTAGTGGTTTCTCTGTTTTATTTGGGTTAGGTGTTGTTTCTCCGCCTGTGCTGGTTCCAGGTCTCGGTTCGCCATCCGGTGGCGTATTTTGGTTGCGTTTCAATCGCTTGAGGGTTCGTTCATCTACTTGAACTCTTTCCACCCTTCGAACCGTGGGTCTCTCGCGGTTCTCCGTTTGGGTTCCTCGGGAGATCAATCGCAATGCCCGTTTTGGCGTTTGAACCTTGGCATTTCTTCTGCCATCTCCAGCCCTCCATTCCGGTCCTTCGTCACTCATCCATGGCCTTGCTGCCCAAGCATTCCCTCTTCTTGGAAAGCGAATCGTCTCTATCGCCCAACCTGTCTGAGTCGCTACGTCGCGTCGTCGCGGTTCGTCGTCGTGTCAGTCTGTACACCTGCGTCCATGACCAATATAATTCTGGGGACATTGCATAGACATCGGTAAATCAGTTGTTCAACCCTATCATTGCCTATTCCGGAGTAGTGGTGTTATCGAATCGGTGCTTCTAGCGCGGTTTCTATTCGCGAGTGATACCGTCGGAACATACTACTATGGAATTTGCCTCGCTCGGTGCCTGTTTTTTCATTGGTCAGTTTAAATGTTGCTGGTCCTACTTGTTCGGTTATTCGATACGGTCCTTCGTAAACCGCCATGAATTTCGCAATTTGTTTTTTCGCAGGGTTTGAAACGTTTAATGCTCGGATAAGGACTAAGTCGCCAATTTTGAAGCTACTTAATTTGTGAGATTCGTTGAAACGGGTCGCTCGGCTCTTTCCCTTCTTTATGATATTTTCCCTTGCAAGCCTCAATTGCACCTCGTGCGTTTCTGGTGGGATATCATAGACCGAATCCATTTCAAATCGGGCAGGCTGGAAATCGTGATGTCATGGAATTTTTTCAAATTGAAATATGTTGTTGTTTGATGAAAAAAAAACGTCCCGTATTTTTTTGTTTTGGAAAAAAAAATCTTGCTACGAAGTTACGGCTATTTGGACATTTAATCGTGCGCTACCAAAGTTCTTGAAACAGGACCACTATTTTTCTTAATAACGCTATATCTGCGGAACGGATCATCGCAAATACTTCATCTTGGTCTCATTTTGTAGGGTTTTTCGCACTCTTTTGGAATTCGACGAAAAATTTGAGGATTTTTGAAAATTGACGGAATGACGTGCATTTTTAGAAAATTAGGGAAACCCGATTTTCTCGAAAAGTGATTTTTTTTATTTTCTCAAAAATTTCACACAATATGTGGGGTGATATGACGGATATATCCTCGAAGTTTCATTGATGCTAAAACACTGCTTCATATCGAGAAAAAATATTTCGTGCGTCACTGAAATTCGTCAATTCCTGTGCTGGTGTCGACTTTGTGGGTTTCTTTGAGATGTGTACAGATTTTTCGATCCAAATAATATCACTAAAACTTGATACATACGTAGGGAATGGCCCACTGGCGCACAAACTAATGACGCACAGTAGTCATGGCGCACCGAAATTTGACACACGGTGCAATGGCACACTGAAAAATGACGCACGGAAAATTGACACACCAATCCAAGTGGCGCACGCTACTTTGACACACGAGACATATGACACACAAAACTATTTTCCCGATGCGTGACATTTCGGCGCACGAGAAAAGTGACACACGACACTTCGGCGCACGGGAAAAATGACACACGACATTTCGGCGCACGAGAAAAGTGACACACGACACTTCGGCGCATGAGAAAAGTGACACACGACACTTCGGCGCACGAGAAAAGTGACACACGACACTTCGGCGCACGAGAAAAGTGACACACGACACTTCGGCGCACGAGAAAAGTGACACACGACATTTCGGCGCACGAGAAAAGTGACGCACGGTATTTCGGCGCACGGTACAAACATCCCACGGCGCATAGAAGGTATCTGAGTCAGTGAAAATTTACGCAGTAAAGAATTCCGTTTCAGGAAATTGAAAAAAAAGTCTATGAAAATCAACGCTCTTCGAAAGTCGTTAAAAATTTTTGTTCCTGAAATAGTACGTTGTGTATCAAGGGCGCAAAGAACTATTGCCAAAATAGCCTTGTGCCCGTGATGCGCACGAGTTTTTTCTCAACACCTGGTCTGCGAAAATGCCTCTTTTCAGACCGAGTGAGCGGGCGCAAAACGGCACTTTGCACCCGAGGGCAGGAAAATAGTCTCTTTCGCCCGCTCAACAGGTATGAAAAGTAGCATTTTGAGACCGGGTGCGAGAAAATATCATTCTTCTTCGAAAATCAATTAATTTTTTTACTTATTCAATTTTCAACTTTGATCTTCCATTCTGGACCGAAGTACCCACTGTGTAATGGTCTTCTATATCGCGTGTCTAGTGGTATAAGGTCGTATCAACCAAAAAGTTGATTTTGGTGGTAAAAGGTCGTATATTTTTTTGTCCTTTGCCATTCGCTACTATAGTGTCCAAAACGCATATATCTATGAAAATTAGCCGAAAGAAATAATAAAGGTGAAAGGTCGTAAGTACTGGCGGTTACATCCTTTCATTTCTAGATCAGACAAAAAAAATCGTGTTCACTAATGATGTATGGTCGTATCCACCATTTTTATTTATATTATATCATTTTTTTACAAAACATCTAAAATCCTCTGAAACGCATAGATAAATCGAATTCCGTACGGAATTCCAAAATTTTTATTTTTTAATAAAAAAAATTAACAACCTAAAAGTAAAAGGGCGCATCGACAATTTTTTTTTAAAATAATTTCTTTTACAAAACCTCTAAAAACCTCTGAAACGCATAGAAAAATCGAATTTCGGACGAAATTTCAAAATTTTTATTTTTCATCAAAAAAAATTATCAAGCTAAAGGTAAAAGGGCGCATCGACAATTTTTTTTTAATACTTTTTTCTATGAAACCTCTAAAAACCTCTGAAACGCATAGATAAATCGAATTTCGTCCGAAATTACATTAAAAAAAAAATGTTCGATGCGACCCTATATCATTAGTGATCACGATTTTTTTTTCTCAAGCGGAAATAAAAGGACGTAACCGCCCGTACCTACGACCTTTCACCGTTAGTCGATCAATTTCGCAATTTCATGTTTCTGAACGTATTTTCACATGTCAAGCGGAAATACGGAAAAAAAAAATCGATATGCCCTTTCACCTTTACGCATGGTAAAAAGTCGTACATTGGCGCATACGTCCTTATACCATTAGACACGCGATATGTGTATGAAATTTGTTTTCGTTGAACGTGAGTGACAAAACTTAAATGAGCTTTTACATCAAAGGTTGCCCTCAACGGGACCCTCAACTGCCCTAAAGTAAACTCACATTCAATATTGGATTGGATTGGGGGGGTGCAGAAGACAAAAACGAATATTCAGTTAACATTACATTTCTGATGGTCTTTATTTAACTGAGTGACCAGTAGCCTTTAAACTTTGATAAAATGCGAACACGCTAAAAGAAAAATTCTCCAAAAAAAAACTTTCATTTGCTACAGAGTGGAACAATAAAGCTTGAATTCCGTTGAACCAATGAAAATCTCGATTCCAACCAATCTCGATTTCTTGCGACTAAGATACACGTCAGAAGCAGGTTTCCAAAAAGGCGCTTGAACGATGTAACAAGTGATGTACTAACGTTGAATTTACATTTCCGAATTTATTATATCATCCTTTCAATTTATTTGTTTAATTTTCACAAATGTGATATTTAAAGAAATTAGTTACCTGGCCAGGATTTGATATTCAATTTTGAACACTTTATTTTTGAATAATGAAATATTTATTCTGTCCTATTCTTGAAAACAATTCAGGCGAAAGTTCAATTGTACACCGGAAGTTGGATTTTTCCATTTTTCAGCAACTTTTCGAAAACCTGTTTCCCAGGAATCAGGAGTTTGTATCAGATTATCGATGGATAGAGATTTTTTTACTGTTCAAAGCCGGAATCGAAGCTTTGTATTCCACTTACCAACAATCCGAGTTATTGAAAATCAAAAATAGACGTAAATTAAAAATTATGAATAAATCGGCTTCGCAATCAAAAGATAAGGCGCTCTGCAAACAGGGCATAGCTTGTCTTTCATCCCGGATGCACACGCTTCGCACACACACTGATGTCCGCACAGCATCACAATGTGCGTGGCTGGATGACCCTCAAAATTTCTGCATCTGCATTTCTGAACTTTAGCACGGTGTAACTCCGTAACGGTCATTCTGAGAGAAAAATTCTACCGGACTTTTATCTTCCTCTTTCGATTACCCGATGGCGGTATTTTTTAGTTTTTTTTTAAGACCCACGCTGATGCTGTTTTTTCATTGGTTTATACTTCAGCACGGCGTAACTCCGTAACGGTCATTCTGAGAGAAAAATTCTACCGGACTTTTTTCTTCCTCTTTCGATTACCCGATGGCGGTATTTTTTAGTTTTTTTTTAAGACCCACGCTGATGCTGTTTTTTCATTGGTTTATACTTCAGCACGGCGTAACTCTGTAACGGTCATTCTGAGAGAAAAATTTTACTGGACTTTTTTCTTCCTCTTTCGATTACCCGATGGCGGTATTTTTCAGTTTTTTTTAGACTTAGAGAATAACGGAAAATTCGCAGTGATAAAATTGTATTCAAATCAATTATAATAGTATATTATGCACCGAGGGAAAAAATTGGTTTTTCCCGCTGCCACAGGGGAACAAACCACGGTTTATTTTGATGAGGTGTGTAGAAGGATAAAATAGTATATTGTGTGACAAGGGACGAAAGTTGGCGATTGCAACGAGTGTGAAGTTTGCCGCCCGAGCGAAGCGAGGGCAGCAATCACACGAGTTGCAAATCGCCAATTGTCCCTTGTCACACACGATAGTTTTTATAATGAGTGAATGAAAATATGGGGTTGCATGGCAGTAGCGGCCGGACAGAACTTATGACCTAACCTCAAACTTCGTGTTAGACGCTGTCAGTTGTTTCGTCCCATCCCATGGAACAGGGATGAAAATGAATTGAAAACTCCCAACGGACGAAAAAATTAAAGAACTATATTACGTAATTTTTTTCGTTTTAATTATGTATGCAGGGGAGACCGGTGTCGGTTGTAACAATTTTTGTACATCATTTTTTTTCTCGCTCAATATTCTCCATTTACGAATATTTTTTTTTCGAGCAAATTCGTTGATCTTCACTCTAGCTGATTTTATTTTTTTCAGTTCGAAAACAACTTCAATTTTAGCAATAAAAATCAAAGTTGGGCATTGCTACACATGTTACAATTGACACCTCACGGGTGTCGATTGTAACAGCTTAAGTGTCAATTGTAACACAGTAGCGATATGACATAATTATATGGAAAATATTCATTTACTCCCTCAAAACTAGTTTCAAAGGTCTTTTAGTAAACTAATACATTGTTATTTAATTTTTTGTCCACAAAGACAAAGACATATTTACGATCTCAATATAATTGAAGCTATTTATATCTCTGCAATAAAATTTATAACCGGAATTCAACAACGAATAAGACAGTTCAACTTCTGAGCAGTCATCGCAGATGAAGAATGCATCACCATCGGTACGACCGATGTGTGCCCATTTTTTGCATTCAGTGCATTGATTTTTATAGTCTTACAATCGACACCGATCGGCGTGTTACAATTGACACCTGCGACATTTTTCAGTAAATAAATTAAATATTATCCTACGCGTCATGATCTACAAATCCTGATTGACATCATTTATAGTCAAACCATCATAGATCAATATAGAATCGACCAATTATTAAAAAAAAATCAGTGTCAGATACCAGACCAAATCATAGTTGGAGTGATAAGGTTACTCATGGGAGTAAAAAACCATAAAAGTCGACACAGATATAGGAAAGAGCGCATGAAATTTGGCAAAACGTTGGTTAACAAAAGCGAAACGGACGTTGCTATAGAGATGTCCAAGCAGTTCGGACATTTTCCGCAAAATGGCGCCGTTATTTGCGTTGTAACAATTGACACCGTGTTACAACCGACACCGGTCTCCCCTACATACATAATTAAAACGAAAAAAATTACGTAATATAGTTCTTTAATTTTTTCGTCCGTTGGGAGTTTTCAATTCATTTTCATCCCTGTTCCATGGGATGGGACGAAACAACTGACAGCGTCTAACACGAAGTTTGAGGTTAGGTCATAAGTTCTGTCCGGCCGCTACTGCCATGCAACCCCATATTTTCATTCACTCATTATAAAAACTATCGTGTGTGACAAGGGACAATTGGCGATTTGCAACTCGTGTGATTGCTGCCCTCGCTTCGCTCGGGCGGCAAACTTCACACTCGTTGCAATCGCCAACTTTCGTCTCTTGTCACACAATATACTATTTTATCCTTCTATACACCTCATCAAAATAAACCGTGGTTTGTTCCCCTGTGGCAGCGGGAAAAACCAATTTTTTCCCTCGGTGCATAATATACTATTATAATTGATTTGAATACAATTTTATCACTGCGAATTTTCCGTTATTCTCTAAGTCTAAAAAAAACTGAAAAATACCGCCATCGGGTAATCGAAAGAGGAAGAAAAAAGTCCAGTAAAATTTTTCTCTCAGAATGACCGTTACAGAGTTACGCCGTGCTGAAGTATAAACCAATGAAAAAACAGCATCAGCGTGGGTCTTAAAAAAAAACTAAAAAATACCGCCATCGGGTAATCGAAAGAGGAAGAAAAAAGTCCGGTAGAATTTTTCTCTCAGAATGACCGTTAAGGAGTTACGCCGTGCTGAAGTATAAACCAATGAAAAAACAGCATCAGCGTGGGTCTTAAAAAAAAACTAAAAAATACCGCCATCGGGTAATCGAAAGAGGAAGAAAGAAGTCCGGTAGAATTTTTCTCTCAGAATGACCGTTACGGAGTTACGCCGTGATGAAGTATAAACCAATGAAAAAACAGCATCAGCGTGGGTCGTAAAAAAAAACTAAAAAATACCGCCATCGGGTAATCGAAAGAGGAAGAAAAAAGTCCGGTAGAATTTTTCTCTCAGAATGACCGTTACGAAGTTACGCCGTGCTGAAGTATAAACCAATGAAAAAACAGTATCAGCGTGGGTCTTAAAAAAAAACTAAAAAATACCGCCATCGGGTAATCGAACGAGGAAGAAAAAAGTCCGGTAGAATTTTTCTCTCAGAATGACCGTTACGGAGTTACACCGTGCTAAAGTTCAGAAATGCAGATGCAGAAATTTTGAGGTCATCGTGGCTGGTGCTTCTATGCATATGCAACATTCGTTCCGCTTTTTAGTAGAATAGGGCAGCACGCGCGCTTCGCGCGCGATTGATCTTTGTTAGCGCTGTAGCGCTTTCATTTTATTTATTTTCATTTAGTCTTTTTCATTTTTGTTCGAATACTTTTTTAAATTCTTTGTTCTTCTTAAAATGTTTGTGTAATTGAACGATTCAAGTAAACAATTCTGTGAATACGTGATTTTTGACTGAATTGCCTCTTCGTTGTTCGCCAAGGTATACATACTTTCAAACTACACCGAAAGAAATGTATTCTTAAAGTTAGTATAATATACTAACACTTAGTATATTTTCCTCTAAAATAGGCGGTAAGTATGTATTCTAATCGTTAGAGGAAAATAATTTAATGAACGCATACTAATGTAGATGCATACTAGGTTTAAGAATATCGTCTAATCTGAGTTCAGTATGTCACATTCTTAAGGTAAGTAATTCCTCTAAACGCCCGGGAAGGAAGCATTCTAAATGAGAAAATCGAGAAATTACAGAAAAATAGTTTTATTTTTACATTCTGTTAGTATTTTACATTCGTCGTACAAAAAATTGTCATTTTCTGACCAAATGGTTATATGATAAACTACTTGGTTTTTCAATTCACAAACCAGGTGTTTGAGAAAGTAAGTATGTTTCGTATCACATTGTTTTCCGAACACATAAATATATCATGTATTATTTACATAATGTTTAACGTATGTTTTATAGATATGAGATATGAATAATCATTAAAATATTTAGAAATATTGGGAGTAACTATAGCTATAATTTTCAACGATCACTATTTATAGAGGATACGTTATCATTATTCAACAAAATAATTTGAAAAAAAATTAAAATGCCATATTATCAGCTCAAATTTCAATTAAAGAACAACTTGTCATTTTCTGACCAAATGGTTATATGATTACCTACTTGGTTTTTCAATTCACAAACCAGGTGTTTGAGAAAGTAAGTATGTTTCGTATCACATTGTTTTCCGAACACGTAAATATATCATGTATTATTTACATAATGTTTAACGTATGTTTTATAGATATGAGATATGAATAATCATTAAAATATTTAGAAATATTGGGAGTAACTATAGCTATAATTTTCAACGATCACTATTTATAGAGGATACGTTATCATTATTCAACAAAATAATTTGAAAATAAAAAAAAGCCATATTAATATTTAAAAATTGAAGTTAAACAAAAATGGAAAATTATACGTTGGATGATTAATGACTTATAGAAGAAATGCAAAACCATGTTTCAGTGTTACGTGTGAGACATATCCATACAAATATCTTTTCTTTTTTTTGCTGGATTGAGGGTTAGGATGTTGGACATACATGCGTAATTATAACCCGTGTTTAAATGTAACGTACGTACACCCGTCGCCCCCTGTACGGCATTTACTGGGATAGAAAGCAATCAGATTTTCGTATCCAACAAAAAGCCATTCAGCAGTTGGTCTCACCTCGTAACAATGCAAATGTTCACTGAATCCAAGGTTGTTCAGGCCTGAAAGAAGAAACCAGGCCTTTTGATTGATTTCTAATGGTTTGACCACCCATTTTATAATTGCGAATAATGGTAATTCATTTTCGTAGTTTATTGCTAAAACCATGTCACGCCGATAAAGAGTTCCACATATTTCAGCGTTTTCAACCACAACAGAATTCTCATAACCAGGTGGCAAAATATTTTGAAACTCACCAAAATAATGTAAATCTCTTAGATGGTTCTCTAACCGATGGAATGAAACATCTTTTGGAAACCCCCTTCTTGCAAGGACTCGTGCACACAAACCAAGGGTGTATCTTAAAGTAGTAGTTAGAGGGAGATTTTTACGAGACGTGTGAGCTCTCGCAGTTTGCTTTATGACAGGTCTGTGTTTGCCTTCCATCCTCATGCACCACATATGAATTATTGGACCAACTTGATTCATTATTCTGGGGTAATGGAGCATAAAGTGGTGTTTGGGTTTCAAAGTTTGGTTGAAAACGTTGCAATATGTCTCATGATGCTGTGAGATTAAAGTTGCAAGATACGCAGACGAATTTATTCGTACGAATGGGGCAGCAATAATGTCCAATATCTCAGCAAGACAGAGGTACAATTTCCAAAATTCGTTGTTTTCAGGTACTAAATCCCCGATCATGAGCCCAAGATGACGAACAAAGAAGTGCATTTCAGAAGCAGACATTTTTAACTTCTTATTTCGGAGATGTTCTACAGTAATGATGGAAACTTTGTTTCCTGAGTCAAAGCCATGATCAAAGTTCTGAACACGTTCATTGAGTGTCTCCAGAGAGAAGTAACCCTGAGTAACGAGTTGAAACAAAACTATCGACAAATCGTAGTGGCAGACACCCTCAAAAAAATCGTGCATCAAGTCCAGTATAGCGTTAGTAATCACGTGGTAAGAGTCTAGAATATTCCACATACTTCCTCTCTTGATTCCTGTCACAGTGTAATCATTTAATTGGACGTCCTGGAGGTAATTATCTATGTCACGTAACAGTCGAACATTTTCCCTTGTCAGACGCTTGGTATCATTCCGATGTACTTTACAAAAGCGGCAAAAAAAATTAGCACTAAATGACTCGACAAAACCTGAGATTGTGTGAATACCTAAGTTATCTCCAAGTATCAATGCGAGCGCAAAGTAAATTCGGTATTCGTTATCGTCTGTCTCCACCAGAATGCCATTTCTTTCTAAGTCTCTAAGTTCGTTCAAAACTGGTCGAAAAGCTGCCTCGTTATCTACATTTCTGTCGCCTGATAGAAATATAGATGCAACAAAAATGTTTTCTAGGCTCGAAATGAAATGTTGGGGTATACATGGAATTTCATAATAAACTGCGCCCAATTTGTGTTGACCCGAATGGGAACCACATTGGTTATCTGGTTCTGCATCATCGTAATACAAAACCAAAGGTAACACCATACGATTTTGAAAGTGTGTTTCCTCGATGTTTCTCCACAGCGGACTTTGAATAATGTTTGTAAACTCTTGACTATTTTTCAAATTTTCAATGTTGTCAAGAGTGTCCCTCAATACTCCAGGTAACTCGAAAAACTGCTTTAGAACTTTCTTCATAGGAATGAATTGACCCGTCAACTCAACAGGAGTAAGAACTGCAGCCCCGTCGATATATTTTAATTGTTCACCTACTCCAATTACATAGCTCTGGGGGCGGATAAAAGCATCACTGGCTTCTAGAGCATTCATTCTCTGATGTTCTGTGCTTAAACCAGCGAAAGCATCCTGTGTAGCACGAAACATTTCATTCAAATCCTGTAAGTCCTGGTTATACTGATCTACCTCACCCAAGACTAAAAAAGTCTTTTGTTTGAGGACATCGAGGAAACCACTTGCAGTGAAATCACATACCAAAGTGATTATTTCCTGAACTTGTGACCGATTTAAAGTGTTATGTGAATAGAGTTTCGCGGATAGAGCTAGAGCTGATTTGTATAAAGCATTTTTAAAATCAAGCACAGTTATTTCTTGGTTATTTAGAGGTCCAACTTCAATCTCGGGGTCCACTTCCCTAATTTCTCCATCCCCAACAACATCATCGACTTCCATGGCATTTGGTTCGAGATTATCATCTACATTATTATCCAAATTATCGTCGTATTCTGGTGGAATGTCTCTGTGACGATGCATCTTATGGAGATGCTCCCGTAATGATTTAAGTGAACCGTATTCTCTGTCACAATTGCCACAGCTGAAGGGTGATAGAATGCTGTGCGGATGCAGAAATCTGATATGGGTACACAGCGCCGAAATCGTGTCTAGATCGGTATCACAGATGCTACATGGATAAACCATGATGAAACCTTGGTAAAAATGGGAGATGACCAGCTCAACTACTTACTTTAACACTGTTTCGATCGCAAAGCATTCAAAGAGCTTTGAACGCTTAAGACTCGACTAATATTAGCATCCTCGTTTAAATATATCTCGTAGAAAAATCTCTGGATGAGTAGCCAAGCTGCCTCAGATTCCGCAGGATAGGCAGCATCCAGGGCATAGAATGCCTTGAAGCAGGTGTCAACCGCTGCGAGAGGTGTTCTTAACTTGTACCTAATATTATCAATCTGAACGTATGATGCGTTGACAGCTGTAATACTGGGTCCGACAAAAATGATGAGAGGCTGCAGTCTTAGGCTACGAGACTTCAGATTCTGACGATAGTTACGTACTTCTCTAGACAAGTCTCCAGGAATCTGTAACGACAGTAACATGAAATAGATAACTTCTAAGATAGCATGTGATCCAATCTTAAAGGATCCGTGACCGCTCGAACTCGAAAACTCGCAATCGGCCGCTTAAACTCGAAAACTCGCACCCATTGTTGACTTTTTATTCGCGCGCCGATTGGTCGGTTCGTTTCGAGACTCGAGGTCGCGTCGAGATATTGCTGGTCGTTTCCCGCGCGTCATTTGTACTTTCGTTGACTCGCCTGTCATTATTTTGGGTGTCAATGACAGATCCAAGGGTTACGAGAGAATTCGGTTACGAAGAATTAGGGTTATACGAGGTTTCGTGTTCGGGATATTTCAATCAAAACTTCACGACATTCGAATGGATAAGGATTCGATTCGCATCGATTTGTGTTCATGATCTTCGTCTTACGGTTTGGGTAGCTGAAATATATTGGCTTTCTTGATTTCAAGTCAACGAGGGAAGTTGGCTCTCGCGTACGACTGACAGATTCGACAGTTAAAATGGATTCGTTCGTGATTTTAAGGTTTGATTCTTCATCGCGCACGGGGAAAAAACGTTGGTTTCGTATCTTTATCAAAGCCTGAGACGTAAAATCGTGATCAGATTCTTAAGGACGGACAAATATCAACGTTGTGAAATGAGTAAATTTTCGACGACTTTTAGGTTCGAATTGAAAATGATTTCCGGATCGTCGTTTGTGGTTCGTGGAAATGACGACCTAGAGAAAGGGCCAGAGGAAGCCAACAAGCAAGTCGTAACAGAAAAATAGTAGGGCTGTGCGAATATTCGATTTTCCGAATTATTCGTCACGAATCGAATAGTAAAATACATGTTGAAGATCGAATTGAGTTATCGAATTAAATTATTTTCCTGATTTAGGTTTGATTCTTCATCGAACACGGGGAAAAAGGTCGGTTTCGTATCGTTATCAAAGCCTGAGACGTAAATTCGTGATCAGATTCTTAAGGACGAACAAATATCAACGTTGTGAAATGAGTAAATTTTCGACGAGTTTTAGGTTCGAATTGAAAATGATTTCCGAATCGTCGTTTGTGGTTCGTGGAAATGATGACCTAGAGAAAGGGCCAGAGGAAGCCAACAAGCAAGTCGTAACAGAAAAATAGTAGGGCTGTGCGAATATTCGATTTTCCGAATTATTCGTCACGAATCGAATAGTAAAATACATGTTGAAGATCGAATTGAGTTATCGAATTAAATTATTTTCCTGATTTAGGTTTGATTCTTCATCGAACACGGGGAAAAAGGTCGGTTTCGTATCGTTATCAAAGCCTGAGACGTAAATTCGTGATCAGATTCTTAAGGACGAACAAATATCAACGTTGTGAAATGAGTAAATTTTCGACGAGTTTTAGGTTCGAATTGAAAATGATTTCCGAATCGTCGTTTGTGGTTCGTGGAAATGATGACCTAGAGAAAGGGCCAGAGGAAGCCAACAAGCAAGTCGTAACAGAAAAATAGTAGGGCTGTGCGAATATTCGATTTTCCGAATTATTCGTCACGAATTCGAGAATTCGAGAAATCATGGGCCCGCGCGAAGCGCGGGCTTCGTATCGGCTAGTAGCATAAAAAACGTAAAAGTTTCTAGTGGACATTGATCAAATCAGAGTAGCATTGAGAATAGTACCTTGACATGTAGCATGAAAGACTTGCGCGCTTCTAGAATTGAAGGGACTTTCGAACTACCCTTTCCTCGGCCTCTCTTACAACACAGAGTTACTAGCAAGTGGAGTATAGTGACGTCTTGTGCACCTATTGAATAAAAATGGTGAGACAAGGGTTCAAAGTGAATGCTGATGAGGTGTTTCATCTTTCACCAAGGCCAAAGATTATCAGATTGTTTATGAAGCATAGACGCTGCATAATTGAACAGAAATTATATCCAGCACGGAGATAGTGTGCGGGACATACGGGTGTACTTGGTGAAATTGATACTATCTTAAACCGGGCCTAATTTTCAAAGCAAACATACCTTCAGGAATTTCCACCAAACTGTCCAGCAATATGTGCGTTTCAGAATCCGATTTAGACAACTCTTTGTTGGCCAATTCTATGATCAAATTCTTGCAGACATCCCATTTCCCCAGCAAACCATTCTCTTTTCCGGGATACAATTCGGAAAAATCTTGGCATATCTGAAAGTAGTTATGAGTCGTATAACACGTTACACTCATCAATCCAGAACATATTCAGACACAACAATTTCAATTACCAGAAGGTAGCCATTGGGTGCTGCTAAAATTGACCACTCTTTGAAATACTCATTGACTAGAGTGTCGTCGTCCTCGTCAATCTCACGTTCTTGCAGGGCTAATTGATCAGACTGCTGCAATCTGGTAGATCTTAAATATTCGAAACGCAACGCATGCGTCACAGACCAGCTCCTCATTAACTCTGGCCAAGAGTCCGTACTGTGATGCTTAAGTACGCTGATTGCTGATAGAATACCTTTATCATTTTTGTCAGTGCTTCCTGTATTAGAAAAGAAGATACAATAACATCAATACATATAGTACCAAACTGAGATCTTGTTATAGAACAAAATTTCAACGCACCTGATAATTTCGCTGGTTTAACTGACTTATCACTACGTCTGCCAGCAGGCGTGGATTGTGCAGCTATATTGCTTCTGTCAGGTTTTGAAATTGGTGCAGCATTTTGCTTTGTTAATGCATACTTAACGTTCCTCACTTTGTTTGGTAATTTACCAGTCGCATTTTTCCGTAAACCGACTGGTGAACAATAGTAAATTTCCTACAAATACAATGAGTACGTAAAAACTCAAGAAGCTTTTAGTTCAACTGTGGTCGTTGACACTATAGTACCTCTGACGATAAAGTTAAGAAAATCATCTTCTATCTAGCAATTACTTACAGGATCTTCGTCAGGGAACAGCTTGCACAATTTGTCAGTTATGAGCTGGTACTCTGAGTGACTCGGGCTGCAAGAGTTAAAAACAAAAAGGTACATGATTATCTGTACCTCGATAAAATAACATCAGAGAGGGTAAGGTACTCAACTCACCTTTGGTTAATTTTCATCAGCTCACGAACTAAAACTAATACAATTGCTTGTCGGCCAGGCTCGGTCAAACAACCATTTTTCCTATAGTTAATCACCGCCGCTTCTGAACTTAAGTCGTTGTCAAGCAACTGTTCGACATCCTAGACAACGTTGAAGCGAGTTGAATTGATATTCCAAGACAAAAACAGCATAAAAAAAGAATAACACAATAACATACCAAGGACTTAAGGTTTTCCAGTCCTTTGGACACTGATAAGTGTTTAGACTGACGACGATCGGAATAACTGCAGGAATATTTTCTTTTTCCTTGTGAATTACCACTGGTGGTCAGATTGTCAGTTGATATTATTGATGATGAAAGAGACGATTGACTCGAAGTCGATGATAACAACGCGTCACTGTCATGGCTCTCTGCATGGGGTTCAATGCCTGGGACTTGATCAATATCGTCTGCCTATTTATGCACACACATGTGAGAAGATTTTTTTATTCAGATAGGACACCTCCAGATGAAGCTGATGCTAGCACCAGATTCGCAGCAGCCGATTAGAAAATTGGACGTTGAGACCAGTTTTTAGGCACTCTCTAAGTATATGAAATATACCAGGGAGAAGCCTTATGCGTTTGCCATCCTACAAAATTCTGTATTAAATACTATATATAATATATCAAATACTCATTTCCGATGATAAAATAGAAGAAAAAAACAATCTCTGATTGAATATAGTAATCGATGTGGGAAATATGCCCAGCTATGAAGCCTCATGTGTTTGCCATCCTACCAAAGCCGTCCTGTCCGGAGCTATATCTCCTTAAACGCAGGACCAAAACCGAGTCATCCAGTGCTCATTTGTTAGCTAGCGAGAAGTTCTATCAGCACAGAGCGGGGAAACCCCAACTTTTGACATTCACAATAGCTATTTCTGGCTCTTTGACCATTATGTAACACAGTCACCGAAACGTAACCGGGAAGGAATGAAAAAAAAAATAAAGTCAATATCTTGAACTACAGGAAAAGTAGGGGGTGCCTTCTGCAAGAACACGTAGCCATGCCTAAGGCTGACTTTTGGAAATGTTTACTTTTCCACCACCGAAATAACGGTATGAATTTCATTAGTGGACACAAAAGTTTGACCTGAATAATAGAAAAACTGGTTTGAATGTCGGATTTTCTAATCGGCTGCTGCGAATCAACTGCTAGCTTCAACGTTTTCACCTCCAGAATTTTTGGTGTGATAAGGTCTGTCAATGTGTTGATTAATTGAACGATCAAACGAACTTACCTGTATGTGAAGTTCGATCGCAATTATACGAGGGTCTCGTCCTCCAGATTACAATGTAGTACACACTACTCCGACCAAATTATACCACGTTTTCAGAGTTTAAAAAAGAAGCGCGCCACCGTTCAGGTGGCGCCCCCGTCCCCAAGTCTCTTCATATGTTCAGAGTCCTTATAGGCTGAGTTCCGAAATTAGAGGGTGATATGTTAGCAGTGTTCTGTCCTTGTCGCATCGTTGGATTGGAGCCCAGCTCTGTAGCTTTTCTTTTATTTTTGATTTCCAGCGTTCACAATGAGTTTCGGAACGCAGCCTTCGAAAATTGTTTGTACCGATTCGGGTGAGAATTTCTTTGAAATTTGATTGGGCAAGCAAGCTTGTTGAGGGTGGGAATGTAATCTGGAGGACGAGACCCTCGTATAATTGCGATCGAACTTCACATACAGGTAAGTTCGTTTGATCGTTCAATTATACTTCGTGTCTCGTCCTCCAGATTACAATGTAGTTGTTCAGAGTGTACCAAACAATTTTTCCAACTGTCTACGAATGAATGCGTATCATCCAGGTTACAGTAAAAACATAGCATCTGATGTTTCAGGTCTATCAAGAAGAAATTGTGGTGAAAATAAAACACCTATTCAGCGTAAGATACGCTTGATGAACTTATTCTATTATTATTGTTATTATCATTACTCTTTTTTTTTTTTTCATATCCTGATATCACGGTATTCATACTATTGATTCGAAAAAGAGGCATCATCAGTGCAGTCAATAATTAGAGATTTCAGTTATGATAATTCGGATTTCTTATGGCTCTGTGTGTAAGGTCAACTTAATCATACCACTTAATATCGTCGGCGATTTCACAAGGAAATATCCTTTGCTGAATAATCTGCGAATTGCAGCTTGAATATACCTCCACTAAAGGATGTATTGGCCTCAACTTAATTGTGCCCGCCGGATATGACAGGCGTTTGAATTTTGAATTCAGTCGATCTTCCTTGTTGTTCTAACAGCAAAGAACTCCTTACTTTTCCGCTGCCATTTATTGTTTTTATTTCATTTTATTTATTTATTTATTTTTTAATTTTTTTTTTTTTTTGGCGATTCATCTCAAAACAGAGAATGTATTCCTAATCGTGAACGTCGATTTTTGGAAACACAAAAAAACTTTGGTATATTAATTTTTTGGCCTGTTTGTCAGGAAAAAAAAAAAACTTCGTATGCTGTAGATTGTTGACTAGAATGAAATGTCGAATAGCGCAATTCTTGAATGAAGGACTGATTCCGCTATACTAACAATGAGAAATAATTCATCTGTGCAAAGTGAGGGTCAGTAGGTCAAACGGCCCCACCACCCGTAACTCAAAGATTCATAATCTTTTCAATACCATCAAAGAAACCTGTTATAATTTTTTTTTTTTTTTTACAATTCTGCTGGTTGGCGTGCCGGCTTTTGGCATCGCAAACATTTGAATAAATTCCCCTGACTGAAATCCAGTGATTCTGTAAACAATTGCCAAGCGTTATAGTCTTGTAAGGGCAATTTTCTGAAAATGTCATTGCATTTGACATAAAAAAATTAGAGGGTCCCTTTCCGAAATTGTATTCTTGAAGGGAGGCAATCGTAGAGATAAATACATGAATGACAAAACAAACAAAAAATTTCAATCGTGAATGCTTCCAATATATTCTTTGAATACATGGAATAACTGTGATTTCGGAAATCATGGTAAATATTCATGTATACAACATGTGTGTGGTATATATAGGTACTTTATTGTGCCTGAGTTTATCAACACAAGAAGTTATCTCGTACTTAAAAAATTCACTGTGAATGAATGATTTTGTTTTTATAAGATTTGTTTTTCGGGAGCTTTTAGCTTTCTGAAAATCCTGAGATTTGTTTTGCCATATTTGATGAGTTTAGTACAATACTCAGTGAAATTCGGATCTAAATACTTGTGATATTCGCTTGAACCAGGTTTCACAGATCCAAGTCAGCTATTGGCGATATTTGTGAGACCAAATGGAGCCCAATGAAGTCCCAATGTTAGGCATGTACATATAGCAAGTATATCTTTGATAATAATCCAGCTTAAATCAGGGATCATATCGACTCTTGCCAGCGTGAAAAAAGAAAACCTAGCTTTGTTGAGCATTGGGTTACCCAAGTTTCAATCATCTATCTATACTTGAATTTTCGATAGAGATATAGGCAAACATCAACTAGATGTAGATATATTTTCCAACAACTGTGTGTTAAGTTCTTGTCCGGTTGTATAGAGACCTGACAATGAGTGAACTTGCCTTTTTTCCAATTAAATACTGATTTTGGGTAATTGGGTCTTGATTGATCATGTGGATCTTCCAACCCACTTGGTGAGAATGAGTCAAAATCTGAATTCAGCTTAGGCTCATTGTCAGAGGCGCTGCGAAGTGTCTTGTGAGTCCACAACCAATCGTACTGGGTTCAAATCAGTGTTCACATTCCATCGATGGCCATGATCCTCCTAGCAACTAGCTTTTTGTTGAAGAAAAATTTTCATTGTCCTTTGAGGCCCTATCGGTCCTCAGGTTTAAGATCCAAGCTCGCCGAAGTAAAAAATTCTCATTTCAAACAGTTTAAATTTAGAGATTTTATCGGGGTGCAGTACAAGATGATTCTCTGATTGATCTTAGGTTAAAGATGATAATCGAGTTCAGATTTGGGAAAAAATGAGCGTCTAGCGGTTCGTAACTCTCCTTGGAGATCTGTTATGGTTCAAATAATGACATTGAAAAACAATTCCGTCTTTTTATTCCCCTCGTATAGGTATGCCTGAGCTTCACCTGTCTAACCAGGCCCTTGTTGTTGTTCTCCCCACTTTTAGAGTCTGATTTCTTGTCCTGCGCGTTAGGGAGGTCTCGGAGCAGATCTAGTATGCTCTGGGGCCGAGAGGTTCCATTCTGTTTCTTGTGAAAATACCAGTTGTGCGTCAACCCTGCGAAAACGTTCGGTTTAGTGCTTTTTGTTGACGCCTTGCCTCGTTGGGAATAGATGTATGGCTCTGCCCCGGCGCTCCTGTCAGAGCAGTATCAAATCTAATTTCTGTTGGTCAGAGATGGAAGATTTTCTTTATTAGCAATAAGATCGGGGGCTTAGTTACAGTACTCTTGTGAGTACAGTGTTGAGTCGACTAGTCCTGTGGACACAAGATTGAGGATTCCTGGATTGAAGACATCGTTCATGAGGAATAAGAGTTGGGCTCTGTTATAGTACTCTTGTGAGTACAGTGTTGAGTCGACTAGTCCTGTGGACACAAGATTGAGGATTTCTGGATTGAAGACATCGTTCATGAGGAATAAGAGTTGGGCTCTGTTATAGCACTCTTGTGAGTACAGTGTTGAGTCGAATAGTCCTGTGGACACAAGATTGAGGATTTTCAGATTGAAGACATCCTGAAGGAAATTCAAAATCATGAATGAAAAATAAGAGCTGGGTTCTATTCCAGTACTCTTGCGAGTGCAGCGCTGAGCCGTATGAACCTGTGTACTCAGTATGGAGAAATACTGTTATTGAAATTAGAAGCCTCGGTATCAGAGTACTTGCGTGAGCGTAGTGCTAGAAATCAATTGGTTTTGTTGACCAATGATTGAGAAATTCCTTTCTGGCAATACGAGCATTGTCAGCCGGTCTGAGCCCCTTTAGCACAGCGTTAAAATTGTATCAGTCGTGTGGAACGATTATAGAATTCTCCTTTGAAATATGAGCATCGACTTTGTCTGATCACCCGTATCGTATTGACCCTTGTTTAGGGGTTTCCCTAACCAGCATCGAATGCTTGCCTACTTCGCCCCACCTGCGTAGACGCAGGATTGAAAATTGATCGGTCCTGATCCTGTCATTCCAGGACTCCTTAACTGGGAATTATTTTCCCAAAATAGATAGATATTGTCAATCGGGGTGACTGTCCTATGGATAAGTTCTACCAGATGACGAGTACGATATGCTCACTACGAGTCATTGTCTCAGCGTATTTACCTGTGTTATAGCTGTAAAATGATGAACCGCTATGATATCAATCTGGGTGACTGTCCTATGGATAAGTTCTACCAGATGACGAGTACGATATGCTCACTACGAGTCATCGTCTCAGCGGATTTACCTGCGTTATAGTTGTAGAATGCTGATCCACTATGATATCAATCTGGGTGACTGTCCTATGGATAAGTTCTACCAGATGACGAGTACGATATGCTTTGCCTTTTGGTCAAAGTCATCGTCTCAATGGATTTGTCTCAGGGCTGTTGGCCGGCGCTTGTTGGAAGTAAGGTTAGGTTCTTGAACCGTGTTATTCCAGGACTCTGGCTCTTCCAACTTACTTCCGATCCTTCCATCGTCTTCGTCGGGGCTCCTGAGGTTCTGGGACGGGATCGTCTACGATTTCCCGTGATCTGAAACTCTAATTTCAGTTATAATACTTACGGGAAATACTTACGCGTGGTATTCTTCGGCACGAAGAAAATGTTATGAAGAGACTTGGGGACGGGGGCGCCACCTGAACGGTGGCGCGCTTCTTTTTTAAACTCTGAAAACGTGGTATAATTTGGTCGGAGTAGTGTGTACTACATTGTAATCTGGAGGACGAGACACGAAGTATAATATCCAATTGAACATCAAGTACCCACCACTTTTTCTACTCTCAGAACAGATATCACTGATCCGTCATCATCAATAAAGGTGGGTTGCGTGTTAGTTGACGATTCCTCTTGATCAGTGAAGAAAGGGTCATTAGCAATGATTATGGGTGCCTTCGTTTGTAAAGCTTCTGTAGATCCAGGTACAGTCTGATTAGTCTGTAATTTGCAATAGACAAGAGGTGCAAAGTGTATATATATATATACCGTGAAATTTCGTGGATAGTGAACACTAGGGATACCAACTCAAAACTCGCTCGGACTAGTGACATCCGAGCGAGTTTACGGATGGTATCCCTTGCGTTCAATCAACTGGTTCAACTATACCCTGTTCAAGGTAGCTTTATTCGGTTCAAACTCGAGAGTAGCGCGCGTAAAATTTAAAAGCTAAAAGCATTTTGTTAGACGGAATGGAACGGAAGGACAAGTACAGGCTCATCGAGGAACTCGCCTTCGCCAAGCAGCTACGCTGCGGCTTGATTGTTTCATCAAGGCTCATCGAGAGACTCGACTTCACCAAGCAGCTACGCTGCGGCTTGATTGTTTCATCAAGGCTCATCGAGAGAATCGACTCCACCAAGCTGCTACGCTGCGGCTTGATTGTTCCGTCGAGCCTCATCGAGGGACTCGACTTCACCAAGCAGCTACGCTGCGGCTTGATTGTTTCGTCGAGGTTCATCGACTGACTCGACTCCACCAAGCTGCTACGCTGCGGCTTGATTGTTCCGTCGAGCCTCATCGAGGGACTCGACTTCACCAAGCAGCTACGCTGCGGCTTGATTGTTTCGTCGAGGCTCATCGAGTGACTCGACTTCACCAAGCAGCTACGCTGCGGCTTGATTGTTCCGTCGAGCCTCATCGAGGGACTCGACTTCACCAAGCTGCTACGCTGCGACTCAAACCTCATTTATTCATTTGAAATATAAAAAACATATTTTTTCTATATGTTCACTAGATTTTTCTTTCATGTAGAGGTGGAGATCCTATTGAAGTTGTGTAAGAATTGAAGTTAGATTTTTTTAATGACTACATGGAGTGATAGAAGATTATGAGTCATATATTTGAAGTCATCGCTATGAACAAGTCTTTACGCGTACACTTATATCAGCCAAAAAATTATCAATTCCACTCATCCGGGTCATTCAAAAAATGAAAGTTCTATTTCTTTTGAATTTCAGTAGCATCTTTCCTCAGACCCTTGCTATTGTATACCTCTCCTTGAACTGATTTCAACTCCGCCCAACATGCTAGAAAGTCAGCTCTTGGGCCGATTTGAGGGATAATATCTTTTATCATGTCCTCATTGAGCCGCCGTACCCTGACCATTGAGTTAATCTTCTCACCTGTGTAACATAGGAAAGTAACTGATTGTAAGTTGTTAGGAATTTATTATCATTGTATATCAACCCTGAAAAATCTAAGTATCGTTACAAGTGTCGAGACATCATAGAGCTAGGGGCTGAGTTTCATTTCAGTGATGACTTTCCTGTGAATTATCTTCATTGTTCTATATTTAAGTTTAATAGTTTCTTTCACATATTTGAATTTATCGGACGAGGCGAACCAAATTTAATAGTTTCTATTTTGATGTTTTTACATTAATTTTAATAATCTGAATATTTTTGAAACAATTTTTTAAAATTATTCTGATTTTCGTTAAACATATTACTTATTTCTGAATCGAAGGAATAACAAAAATCTAACGTTTTTCCAATTCTATCTTCTCAGTTAAATCCAACTAACAAACTGTGCTCTTTGTTATATAAATTAATTTTCCCTCGCAGGCGAATAATGTGCGGTGGTCAGTGAACGGCAGACAGAAGGTTAAAGATTCGGATGCACTGTTAAAAGTAACATGAAAAAACCGACGCCAACCAACCATTCGATTGTAGATTGTAGGTTAGGTCGTCGTCGTGAACAAAGAGGTCCATGGAAATTGGATTAAAACAACAGACAAACTGTTCAGTATTTCAAGACACTCAGTAATCTATGAAACGAGTGAAAATATATGAAGTACTTAATGAAATTATTTCGAAAATAAGCACACGTGCACAAGACCAGCTACCTTGGGGAAATTAAAAAATTAAGAGTTTGAGATTTACTTACGTTCGAATACTTCGCTTAATTCGCTCAGATCATTGGCATTGAGCCACTGAACGACTTCCTCCATTTTCACAGATTGCAAATAACAATTACACTTTTAATTCCGATCACTATGTTGACTTTCGATACACGACGCGACGCGGAACGCGGCCATATGCAAAATGCACCGAGTTTTGGCGCGATCTCTACAACCTACGACAGCGTCATCACGTGGTTATCGCAATAGACCGCATACTAACTTTAAGAGGATATTCTTAGTAGTCTAGAATTCCGCATGGAAATATACTAATGATTTAGAGGATTCTATTAGTATGCATGATTAGTATGTTACCATACTAGAAATAAGAATAAATTTCTTTCGGTGTATCCCAGGATCGTACTGGTGATACGGTCACGTCACATATAGCTGACCGTGATTGAATATATCTTTACGGAGATCTATTCCGATTTTTGAAAATGTTTGCCCTTTTGCTTTGTTGATAGTCATTGCAAAGGCAAACTATATTGGAAATTGACGTCACTTAAATGTGAAAGGGTGACAGGTGTATATCTTCGCAATGTAATGTTATACGGTGTAAATAGATAATTTCGCCAGATTTGTCACCTGTCAGTATTTCACATCACAACATATTATTGGCAAGGTCTAGAATCATCAATCTCGTGCCATTGCAAAGGCCTTCATTGATACTGAGATTCCGGATAAGCATTATGATGCAATACCTTCTGAGAACGTAATTCATGGGGCGGTAAGCTTGATGGTGTCAATGAGTTTAAATATTCTGGTAAAAGTGCTTCATTTATCTCTTCGTTTTTGTCACTCTATTCTACAGTGTCGACCGCGCTTGTGTCGATTTTTTCTCCTGTTCGATTAAGCAGTTCCACGACGCTCCTGTGGATTTCATCGACGTCAACATTTCTAGCGGAAAGTATTGCACATTTTGCAGCTTCTTTATATTGTTTTCTTTGAATGCATTGCCCGTATACTTGATCGACTATGTTTGAGTTCGCTGGTGCTACGCAGTGTTGTGGCAGTAAAATATTACTTTCAGTATCATTCAATAATAAAATAACACTTCCTACGTCTAATATAAATTTTGGGAAGTTCATTTCTTCTGGTAGTGCTCTCATATTTTGTGTTAAAGTAAACTGTGAGAACTCTTTCCCCAATTTACTATGTTCGATCGATGATCAACAATTCCACATCTTGTTGCTCTCATTTTAATTGGTAAAAAGTTGCTTAAAATCACCACATGTTTTATGGGATACCAAACTGTTTCATATTGGGATACTGATGTGCAAGCGATATGTTCACGTCCTTTCGCGAATCTGTTCGAACGTAAGTTAGATAGAAGAGCACGCGAGTGGAACTGTCAAACGTCTGCAATCATCTGTTAACGTTCAACCCGTCCATCTGTCAAACTGTTTGACATTAATTTCACGCTTATACTGATAAAAATAGTATATCGCATATGTCTATACTGACATCATTCGTCCGATTATACCGTGCAGCCTCTTTACATTTTTCGGCAGAATTGACTCGCGAATTATAGCAAATTAGAATAATCCTTCACTTCAACTATTGTTTTGGAAATATAAAACCTCTTTGCCGAACTGACAATTCAAACTGGGCTCGATGTGAAGTCGAACGCAAGCGACACGTTCACACTATTCACGCTCACAGGCGACGACACCAACAGCCAATCGGCAGAGGGCTTATCGCGGTGACAAAATTTCGAGATTTTCGATAATTCCTGACATGGATCTTTTAAGACGGGAATATTCGATGTCTTCAGGGGTCTTCAGTAGAGCTTCTTCTGGATAAAAAAAAGAAAGCATCTCTATTGAATTTCATGTGGGCATAAGGGCCGGAATTGCTAAATCTAACAGTAGATAGGCTAGGGGGCTTCTACGCCACCCGAAAATTTCTAAGTCCCGAAATCGACCTACTGCGCATGCGCGAGGGTGGGAGATTTGAAATTGCGGTTCCCTGCGCGCGTGTCGGGGTGGGGATTTTAAAAGCAAGGACGATGAGTAATTTCCTGGAACATATCGACGAATAACGGGATTCCGAACTAGTGACCTAAAAGTACCCAGCTTTCCATATCGACGAATAACGGGATTCCGGACTAGTGACCTAAAAGTACCCAGCTTTCACGCGTCAAAAATGTGTCTTACTGGATGACGTCGTCGTAGGTTGACAACGGGAACTCTCCGGCTGGAGAGTGGGGACATCCGTCGATGACCTCGCGTCATCGAGCGTCCGTCGGGTATATCGACGAATAACGGGATTCCAGACTAGTGACCTAAAAGTACCCAGCTTTCACGCGTCAAAAATGTGTCTTACTGGATGACATCGTCGTAGGTTGACAACGGGAACTCTCCGGCTGGAGAGTGGGGACATCCGTCGATGACCTCGCGTCATCGAGCGTCCGTCGGGTATCCTCGTTATGATTTACCCTGTCTTCGATCTGATCGATGATCTACCCTTTCTCCCATCTGATATCATCCTGTCGACGATCTGATCGCCCTTGTTCACGGTCTGTGATTAAGTGCTAATGAGTAGAGTAGGTATACTATTGAACGTACGCAGAGATCACCAAGCCAGTCAGTGCTCCACATTAATTCACAGTTAGACTATTCGGAATAGAGAGTTACAGAGATTCATGCGTCAATCCTCTTTTGAAGCGTGAAACTGTAACAATCGCCTATGGTAGGATGACCAAACTGCAGTAGAGCTTGCCAACGCGGAGCCCTCCGATTTCCAAAGAACTGTTAAGAGAAATTGGAGAATTGTCAACTCATTAGACTCCACATAAGAAGAATCGTGGTAGGGATGGGGCTATAAAAAGACGGAGTATTTTTCAGTTAAGTATTATTTCACAATCATTCTCCAAGTAATGCGAATCACTCGCAAGCATCGTGAGTTAAAAGTACGAATTGAGTTGCTCCTCAAGAATATTAAAGAAGTTCAACACTTGATTCAATTTAAATCAGAAGTCTTGATCTAACCTTTAAGAAGAGTGCATGAAAACTACTGCAGCTTGATACACTTTCTAATGTAAAATATAATAGACACTATGTCTGTAGAAGAATGTGAAAAAACAGTTCAACTTGTGAAACGAGCTTATACTCTTTTAGCTAACAGTAAAATAAATTCTCACGAAGTAGGCAAGTGGATGAAATGTGTTACAAAGAGCATACGAATTCTGGGACAGCTGTTACGCAGGGAGGGTACTACTGTACCAGAGAAGCAGAAGTATCTCGCTACACTTGGACAATTTGAAGGGTGCAAATCTTCTTCTCAAAGATCTACTGGTAACGGGTAGTGGATTACGAAAGCGTAATATTCGGAGTGATAGAGTGAGATGGTGTGATTTAGAGTCAGCTTTCGAGAACCGGATTCGATCGGGGGTGATAGTGAACTTGAAACACGTGGACACGATCGCGTTTATGACAGACGCGTCAACTCTTTTCAAGACTCGAATTAAAAACGCACTCAAGAAAGAGAACGCGTTAAAAGTGAACAGTGTGTTTGCAGCTGAATACAGCATCATGAAAAATGCTGAAAAGGTTATAGAGATCAAATATTTCAACACGAAAAATGTTCCAATTCTCCAGACGACTGATTTGAAGGAATGGTTCATAGAGAATGTGCGTGATCTGATCCTCAAGGATATAGAAGAATTTCAGGATAGGGATTCCGGTTGGTCATTACACTCAATCGTTAACCTAACGATTAACATTAACAAATACAATCCTATGCGTGGGAGCTCGTACATTGAAATACCTGCACCCATCAAGAAAAAGCATGCATGTGTCAATGTACGTAATGATGATGATCAGTGTTTTAAATGGGCGCTGCTGTCTGCGTTACATCCAGTCGAGTGGTGGGATCACCCAGAACGGGTTTCAAAATACAAGCCATACGAAGACGAATTGAATTTCGATGGTATTGAGTTTCCAGTTATACCGAAACAAATTCGAAAATTTGAGAAACAAAATGATATTTCCGTGAATATATACATTTTGGAAAAACGTAATGGGAAATTCAGAACTGCTCCCATCCACGTCACGTCTCTAAAGAAGAATGAGCATGTGAATTTACTTATGTTGCAAAATTACTACGTCGATGGAGCGGAAATAGACTATGAAGATAGTGGTAGTGAAGAGGAGACGTCAATCAGATTCCATTACGTCTGGATAAAAAACCTGTCTCGTTTAGTTAGCAAACAACTTTCAAAAAAGAAAATTAAAAAATATATTTGCGATCGCTGTCTTCACTACTTTGGAAGTGTAGTAAAACTGAATACCCATGAACTGGATTGTGCACAAGTGAATAAGTGTAAGGTTGTGTTACCTTCACCGAAAAACAATACATTAGCATTTAAGAATTTTAACAACAAGGAAAGAGTTCCTTTTGTGGTATATGCTGATTTCGAATGTCTCTTGCTACCCATTCAGAATACTCAGTCTAATACTGCAGCGTTCCAGGAACACGAACCTTTCAGTGTAGGTTACTATCTGAAATGTAGCTACGATGATACGCTATCCTACTATCGTAGCTATCGAGGCTTGAAACCAGCCGAATGGTTGGTGCGAGAACTACTGCAGCTAGCCGAGGATATAGAAACGGTATTTTGGTGTCCAATACCAATGAATGAACTAACACCGGAACAAGAAGAGGCATTCAGAAATCCATCGGTATGTCACGTCTGTGAAAAGCCAATTCTACTCGGTAAGAAAGTTAGAGACCACTGTCATCTCACTGGAAATTATCGAGGACCTGCTCATGAAAGCTGCAACCTCAACTACCAAGATTCGCGAACTGTTCCAGTTATCTTTCACAACCTGAGTGGATACGATAGTCACTTCCTCATTAAAGACGTTTGTACCTATTTCGATGGTCGCATTAGCCTTTTACCGCTGAACAAGGAGCGGTACATATCATTCACGAAGCACGTCAAGGGTAGCGATATCGCATTCAGATTCATTGACTCATTTCGGTTTATGAATTCGT
>JAEUYN010001128.1:0-16036 GCA_018257835.1 Euura lappo
AGGAGGGATTCTTCTACCTATTCTAATCGAGAGGACTCAGAATCGATATACTACTTTCGTTTAGTCCCTTCTCCGAAGATCCGGGGGTTTCTACTAATAGTAATCTATCTGAGGACTAACCAGTTGTTGTAGGATGTCATAGGATCGGAAGAATCGTCTGTGGGAATGTAGAGTGTGATGATGTATGTAGGTGTTAAAATAATTAGAGTAAAACCGATTTAATATTGATAGTGAAGATGCTGCGAATGTAGAAGAACAGAAATATAACTGATACTCTGTTAATAATTCAAAATTAATATACCAAATTTAATAAATGCTCTTCTATCTGGCGGTTAATACACTAGATTACCTTGACAGAATTTTCTCCGTACTAGGAAGGCAGTAGCCTGAAATGTCATATCTCAATTGCAAAATTTTCTAAGTCAATAAATCGAGAAAAATAAAATTTTCTATGTTCGAAAATGACTCTAAATTCGTAGATTCGTGGACTGCTCCCACGAATTACGTACCAAGATGTCCCAGTGGACAGACCGAAGTTAATACTCAAAATTCGACACGTCTGACAGGCTTGTCAGGCCGGACCGAAGTGCCTCTACTCGTGTTCTGATTTACCATTACGGCTCGGTTTTTGCACTATTTTTCGATGCGCGTAGTTACATTTCTTCAAATTTTAAGAGAGGGGACTGACCCACGAACTCCTCAACTTCCCTACTTGGCGTATGAATACTATTTACTGCTTTTCTGTTCTTCTCTATCCGTGTTGATCCCCGTTTATTGGTATAAAGGATCACGCATGGTTATGTACATTTGTGTTTGTGTCTTTGACAGGAAATCTTCCTTAAATTATTTTACATTTTTGTGGTTAAGTTACGTGTGTTTTGTATAAACAATGTTAATCGTGTATTGTGTTGTTGTCCAAATGACTGTTGAATTTTGTTACTGTGACTCGAATGTGTGTGTGTGTTGAGGCTTCTAAGTTATTTGAAATGAATGTGAACGGTAAGTCAGGTGACATCCGTGGTTTGAATTTAAATTCTATTGTCCTTATTTTCTTGAGCTTCTAAATTAATAATTAGATGATTTTTCAAATTGTTGAATACGTTACAGACAATATTCTGTTTGATATTTTCCAATTCCTTTCGGTGCTCTGGCAACCACTGGAAATCTACGTCCTTTGTCAGTAGTTTTAGCATTTGCATCATGTCTGTCGATAAGTTAGGAATAAAGTCTCTCAAATAATTAATCATGCCAATTATTCTCTGCAATTCCTTTACATTTATCGGCTCTTTTAGTTTAAGTATTGCTTGGACTCTATCAGGAGATATGGCTCTACCAGCTTCTGAGAATTCATAACCAACATAGCTGACGTTTGTTTGTATTGAACTTTCCTTTTGTTAAATTTTATTCCCTTTTCATGAGCTCTTTTGACAACTAAATTCAGGTTATGATCATGTTCTTCTCGTGTTTCTCCAGTTATTAGCAAATCATCAAAATATATAGTCACCCCCGGGATGTTACGAAAATTCTCCTCATTCAATCTTTGAAAGATCTCCGGAGCACAGTTGAGTCCAAACGGTAGACGATTGAACCGATAACAGCCAAACGGAGTATAAAATGCACACAGTTTGCTACTGTTTTCTGAGATCTCAACTTGCCAAAAGCTATCCTTTGAATCAAGGACTGTGTAATACTTTTTTCCTGATAGTTTCGTTGCAATAGATTCTGGTGTAGGAATTTCGTAATACGAACGCTTTATAGCGTTGTTTAATGGTTGCGGATCGAAACAGATTCGTAATGAACCTCCTTCTTTTTCTAACACAACCAGGTTGCTGACCCACGACTCAGGGTTATCGTACTTAGTAATGATTTTTTGTTTTTCTAGTTCATCCAAATAATCTTTTAGCTTTTGTTTTATTGCCTTCGGTACCCTGCGTGGTGGATTAGCAACTGGTTTCACATTTGGGTCTGTTACTAGTTCGATTTTGTTTGGAAATTTTCCTATACCTATCTTGAAAGATATCTTCATTTTTATTTATGAAGTCTTTTTTTTCTTTTGTTTCGATAATGACTTTAATCTTGTCTGTCTTTTTAATTATACCCACAAGGAGACTAGGGACCCTCGATGTCGCGGATCGGGTTCCCGTTTCACGTGGTGAAAGTTTAAGACCTCCGAATTAACGTGGTTTTTGATTTTTGATTGAATAGGCCTTGGTTGCTGAGATATCGCGATTTGAAATTTAGAGATTTTCGGGCGAAGTGGGGTTCGCGCGTCTACTCCGTTGAGCGTGCACGCTGGAACCAAGAGCTGGCGTAGCTGAGGCGGTAAGACGACGGACTGGAACGCCGAAGGTTCACGGTTCGCGTCTCCGCACATTTTTTTTTTTTTTCAATTTATTTTTCATATATCTTTTCAATCTCTCACAAGACTTTGCATGCGCAAGTCAGTAGTGTTTATAGGTACTTGTTGTTTCATAGAAAAATCAGAGTACATATTCCAGGTATTTATGTATTTTCGAATTGTCTTATTTACCTGCGCATGCAAAGTCTTATGAGAGATTGAAAAGATATATGGAAAATAAATTGAAAAAAAAAAAAAAATGTGCGGAGACGCGAACCGTGAACCTTCAGCGTTCCAGTCCGTTGTCTTACCGCCTCAGCTACGCCAGCTCTTGGTTCCAGCGTGCACGCTCAACGGAGTAGACGCGCGAGCCCCACTTCGCCCGAAAATCTCTAAATTTCAAATCGCGATATCTCAGCAACCAAGGCCTATTCAATCAAAACTCAAAAACCACGTTAATTCGAAGGTCTTAAACTTTCACCACGTGAAACGGGAACCCGATCCGCGACATCGAGGGTCCCTAGTCTTCTTGCCAGTTCGAAACTGTCTTTGTAGCCTAAAATTGGCTCGCCTTCTTCTTTCAATATAATAAACTTTAGTTTTTGTATCTTTCCCTTGTATTCTACTGAGAGTTTAATTTTTCCCATTGTAGTCAAGCAAAACCCTCCGTAAGCTCGAATTGTGTGCTTGCACTCTTTTATTTCAGTCTCTTTTCCCAATTTTTGGCATATCTTGTAAGATAGTGCGTTAATATTAGCACCAGTGTCTATTTTGAATTTTATTATTTTGTTTTCCGCAACTAGAACTTCTTTACATTCTTCTGAGTTGTGTTCACTTTTTAATTCCCTGACCGTTAGACTATTTAGACTAAAGTCACTGTCCGGCTGTTCGTCCATGTCTGTCGTGTCAGTATCGCTTTGTATCGCATGAAATTTTGTCTTAATATTATTATAATTGCTACGGCACATTGATGCGAAGTGATTTTCTTTTGTACATCTTTCGCATTTCTTACCAAATGCTGGGCATTGACGAGCTGTATGAGTAGTTCCGCATTCTTGACACCGGAACTGATGTTCTGACGATGAGTGTCTTTCTTTGTCCCTTCGTCTGGATTCCCTGTCGACTCTCCCCTTGTGTCCGCTGCTTTTCTTTGAGTCTTGATATTTGCGGTTAGACTGGTGTCTTTTCTGTATTACACAGACACTGTTCGACGCGTTGCTTTCTTGAAGCTCAGCTCCTTGTTTTTGGCTGGCCTCTGCTGTCTTTATATTTTCTATTAATGTTTGCAATGTTAGACATTCAATTTTTAACACATTTTGTTGTAAATTTTTGTCTGTCATATGTTTAATTATATTATCTCTTATTATTTGAGTCTGTTAGAGCTTCGTAATTACACGTTTTAGCCATTCTTTTCAGCTCAGCAAGATAATGATCAATGGTTTCACCCTCTTGTCGGCTTCTTGCTCCGAAGATGAACCTCTCGAACGTTTCATTCAGCTGTGGCTTCGTATAATTGTCGAACGCTTCTATTATCTTGTCTGGGTCTAACCTCTCTTCTTCTCCGATGTCGAGTGTCTCGTACAGTTCCATCGCTTCTTCTCCGATCAGATTCAGTAGAGTCGCTGCTTGTATAGGCTTTGTTTTCTGCGTTCTACCTGTCGCTGTCATGAAGAGCTTGTAATCTCTTTTGAATCTCCTCCAATTTTCTGTGACATCTCCTTCAAACTTGAATGGGTCTGGTCTGTTAAGTCCATCCATTGTCTTAGCTTCTTCTCCTTCAGATCCAGAATCAGACTCGGAGAGGTTAGGGCCTACTATTCCATCTAGATTGATTTCTAGGTTAGATTGATCAGTCTCTTGTTTCATTGTTTTTTCCCCGAGCATGGGGTTTCTATTTATTTATTTAATTCGATTTTGTCTTATAGCCGTTTTATACGGAGTTTTTCGTTATATTTTGTTACTTTTCTTTGTTTCTCCTTTATTATTTTCTCTTGAGACACGTGCCCGTTCGTGCTCGATTTTCACTTTTATTTTTGGACTGTCCGCGTGCACTTCTTTATTAACTTTTCATTCTCAATTATTTACCGATTGCGCCATGTTGTAGTCGAGGCCTTATTATTAATAAATAATGAGACAGAGACTCGATGTTAGTGGATGTTTATTATACACCAACGTTGCACACGTCATAGTGGCTGCGTAGCCAGCCAGCAAGAGAGGGTGATGCGGGTTGCTTGACAAGTGGCGTTCACAACAGCTTACAATATTAAAGGGCCCGCGCAAACACGACCAACCGACTTCATGAAAAGTTTAAAGAACTACAGATTTAAAGGCGCAATAGTGCTTTTTTTTAGCCGAGTTTTGGACAAGCAACGCGTTGGTTCCTCTTATTTCAATTAAAAAGGTGTATCTCACAGTAGAAGAGAGGTGTTACTCGTTTATAGCTATCAACGGTCACATGAAAAAGACAGAGGAAACAAGCTTAGCGCGCCGTCACGAAGAAGGGGACACTCGAATCGTCTCCCACATTGAAGATTGAAAGGCGATTCGAAAGTCTTAATACGCGCTCAGACACTGACATTCTCATCATCGTTTTGGGAGGTATCCATAAATTTTCGAATTTGCGTATATGGATGACAATGAAAACGTCTACCCAAAATGATTATTGCTGCACGGACTTGAACAATTTCGCCGAAGTTCTTGGCATAGGTGTATGCCGTGCGTTGGTTGGTTTTCACGCCTATACAGGGTGTGATTACACGGCAGCGTTCTATCGAAAGGGCAAAGTACGTTCGTTTAAACTACTTTAAAAAGTTTTCGCGGTACTCGATGACCCGATCAAAATTCATGACGAAGACGTCATGGAAGCCATCCAAGAATCCACGTGCCTAATGTACGACGTCAAAAGTTGTTGTAGCGTGGATTTGGCGAGGTTACAGCTATTCCAGAAGTTGCACTCCGAAAACATTAACAAAGAGCACTTTCTCAGGAAAGTTAATAGTATATTACACACCTAGGGAGGGAAAGTAGGCTATTCCAAACTGCATGTGAGATTGACGTGGCAAGAATGCAGTTTGGGATGGCCTTTTTCACTCCCGTGGGTAGTATACTGGTTTTCACCACCCCCTGCATCGGAAAGCACGACTTCCCGTTCACGCAGCGGGCCGAAAGTCGTACTTTCCGTGCAGGTGTGGTGAAAAAGTTTTGATTCCAGTTTAATACCGCCGTACTGGGAATCGCTAAAACAAAAAATCCTGAAAATAACTTTTGTGAAAAATAACTTGTGGGTGAATGCTACGAATGCGGATTGTGTCACCTCGAACCCAGAAGAATGTGGGTAGGTTCTGGATGGAATCCTTAAACCTCTCTGGTTTCAAGGTGTCCCAATCCCATTAAGAGTGGAAGACATCCTGCGCATAGAAGCGAACAATGACGACGAATATTTTGGTGTTAATAGTTCGGACTCGGAAGCCGAGTAGAGCGACCAGGCACTTGTGCGTTCTCTATTATAAGCGTTATTAGTATTGAAAATGCTTCCGTTTTCTGATCAGTAGTGAGGTCTGTGGGGTTAATATCAAATCTTGAAGTCGGGGACGCGAGTCGTGAAATATGGTAGGCCATAGTGTCATGGCAGCGATGCAACGGAAGTGCGTAATGAAAAGTTTAATGAATAAATAAAAGAACAAAAACAATAGAACGAGGGACGTTTTGCTAGATTTCACGTGCACATAATGATTCTTATAAGGAGAGTATCAGACCTTCGGGTCACGAATTTCGGTGAAACTTGCAGGGTTGTTTCTTCGGCCCAAAATATGACGCCCCTGATGCTCAGTTTCATCGAATGGGCCTTTCTTAACTTGATTTACATCTACTATAAATCATAACAGCGAAAATGCATGGGTTATCCACTGACACTGCAGAATAATCCGTTTACCCTTGACTTTATGAGGTACATTATAAGGTCTCAACCTTATCATTGAATCTGCACGAATCTACATTGAAAATGAATATTCGAAGTAGAAGTTTACTGTTTGAAGAATACACATAAATAAAGGATAAAACGAAGCGGAGCCTACTGGAAGTTTCTAGGTTATGTCATTATTTTTCTTCGCACTCGAACTCTCTGGAATCCTGCAACACGTCACTCAACCTTTTCAAAGTTATTGCCAAAGTTCCTAGATATCAACCTTACACAAAATCCAAGAGTCATTTTCACGGTTTGCATGTGAATGCTACAGTTGTCAAGTGATGGAGTATTCGAGATCAAGAATCGATTACGAGAGAATTATCGAGACTCTTCCTTACCGGCAAACTCACTCGAACGTTCTAGACTACCTACTGCCGGTATAAAAAGGGGACACTCCAGACTGCGTGCCAGTCTTATTCTAACAGTGAAATCGAGCAGTTAACGAGCGCCTGATTCAAACCTTTCGAGTGGTGATTGAGAATACGAGTAGTGCACGTGTATTTAGTTTTTTATATTAGTGCGTTACTTTTATACGTTGTGGTTTTCTATTACTTGGTCTATCTTAAATTGGTGTGGGTGTTTAATATTTCCTTCATTTTCAGCGATTAGCTTCTGGTTGGTTTTGTTCCGTCCGTTAGATCATTGAGAACAAGTCTGTTTTGTTGGACATCTGAGTAGAGTTTTCGCTCGTCCACAAAACCCCGATCTCTCGGACATTCCAGAAGCCCCTAAAACCCTATCTTGGGCTAGACTCTCCCTTTGTGGGCTAGGTCCCGTGTGACCTAGCTTTTCCTACCGTGAGCTGGGTCCAGTACGACCTAGCCTTTCTATTTTGGACTAAATCAAATACGATCTAGCTCTTTATCATCAAGTTTCAGTCAGGATATCACTTGGGAGGATCTCCGCTTCTTTCGGACCTGCAGACCAGAGAACTTGAAGATTTTGTACGAGAGCACAAGATCCTGAAGGGATTTCTTGATCTGAGCAAACCTACTTAACGAATAACAGTTGTAATTACCAAAACCAGAATAAAAAACCTTTTCAAACATTTACCATGCATTTCATTTGCCATGTCTTCGTGCTGATTAAACTGCTGATTTGATCACTCACGAATGGATTGAAAAAAGGCCCATTAGATGAAACTAAGCATCAGAGGCCCCATATTTTGTGCCGAAGAAACCACCTTGCAAGTTTAGCCGAAATCCGTGACCCGGAGGCCTGATACTCTCCTTGTCAGGTAAGGAGCTGCGAACCCAAGTGTCTCGATTTGATGCCCCGATAGTATGAGCGATGATTCCGATGAGAGTGCGTTCGAGACTCCATACCGTTTCTATTTAAGTATTTCCGTTCTCCAGTAAATAGCGTGAGGACGAAGGAAAATCGTTAACGCACCAAAGATATGTCAATACGAAAATATTGCCTACTCGTTAAATCATGTCAAGCGGCGCATTCCGTTTGTACCGATGATCAGGAATGTTAATTAGCACTTCTTTATATAGGTTCGTTGATGCTGTGGAAGTGGCGAGACCAAGAGACATGACCAATAGTCACGTTGCCAACACAGAATATGCTGAGAGATTTCTCCCCACAGAAATATACAGGTAATATTTCTTAAATCATATATAATGCTAAGATCTTCTAGGGTCCGAACTATGCGATAGTCTGATTGAAGGTACTGGAGGATATCTACACAAATAGGTTCTACATTTTCAATATTTTAAACGAAATGTTGTACACGTTTTTTTTATACGCCATTTTTTTCTCAACACCATTTTTTTTCCCAGTACATTAATTTTCTCAAAGTCTCTATTTTGTATACAGACCCTTTCTCCACCTAAGAAAAAAAATTGTACTCCTAGATTCCTGACTAGAAGATCTTGCAAAAGTGAAATTCGTTTTTCAATCCGTTTCTCTCGTTTCGTGAAAATAATTATCGTTGAAAACTCATGCACCATTTATCATCAAAATTCGCATTGAATCAGGAATTTATCGCAAAATATGAGTTCTTGTAATAATTATTACAGCAGTAATAATATATATTATAATAATAAATAATGTGTCATGGGGCTATTTATATCGGGACGTATAATTAGAAGATCAAACGAACTTACCTGTGAAGTTCGATCTCAACTGTATGACCAACAAAATTCTTTCACACAAAATCTGTCTCCAAAAATACCCACCAACAAAAATTCGTCTTCCACAAAAAGTCTTCTTCCAAAAATTCGTTTTCAAAAAAAGTCGTCCTTCAAAAAAATCTCTGTAAAAGGATTGATATCAAATACAAGTACCAAGTACAAAAAAAAAGAAAAATCAAACCATAAAGTACAAAAATATAATAATTAAATCGAACCATGTAGCGTTGCTCACTCACTCGATTGGGTTTTCATAATTGGCAATTGGGAGCGAGAAAGAGAAAATTTTCGAAAGAAAAAATTGAGGGAGTGGTACTTGGCGGGCCAGGTCTGAGTGAGAGGAAGAGTGACCACTAGGTCTACAAGTCACATTTTTTTATCTCGCTACGAAGGCCCGCCAAGTACCACTCCCTCAATTTTTTCTTTCGAAAATTTTCTCTTTTCGAAACTCAAGCTCCCAATTTTTCTCCTCACAAATTATGAAAACCCAATCGAGTGAGCGAGCGTAGCGAGCAACGAACAGCACACGTTATATGGTTTGATTTTTCTTTTTTTTTTGTACTTGGTACTTGTATTTGATATCAATCCTTTTACAGAGATTTTTTTGAAGGACGACTTTTGTTGAAAACGAATTTTTGGAAGAAGACTTTTTGTGGAAGACGAATTTTTGTTGGTGGGTATTTTTGAAGACAGATTTTGTGTGAAAGAATTTTGTTGGTAAATTTTGTGGGTGGACCACATTAATGTACTTGGCGAAAGGTTTTTGCACCAGAGGTGCTTTTTGGGGGATATCACTACTTTTTGTATATTTTTTTTACTTCCTGCTAACTGCGCTAGCTCGCTGTGCTTGCTCGATTGGGTCTTTGTAGATCCTCACTCGCTATATTCGCTCGGTTGTCAGTATTTTTCTGACCGATTATTTCTATTGAGTATATCCCATTGGATGGACGGTGAAAAATCTTGAATTTTCTGTTATAAAACGCTAGATATTGTCGGAAATGTTGATGAGAACGCGTAAATGTATGTCCAGTTGATTTCTGTAACTGACTTTTGCTTAGGGGCAGACGTGAAATATTAACCCTTATTGGGTTGTATAAATTGATCCGTCAAAATCATTCACAGTAAATATTCGCAACGTGGAACCCTGTGCGCGGCCCTCCTCCCTTCTCATCCGGGCTTGGGAGCGGCAACAGCGGAGCTACGTACAGGCAGAGTTATAGTCACTGCTCATTACAAATTGAATCTTAAAAAATGTTCACAGTAAAAAAATCTGAAAATTAGTGTATAAATAATCATTGGTATTCACTGAATAAAGTCTTCCGAGATAGTACTCCTGTTATAAATTGCATGACAAGATCCGTCCGTTCCATCCGGTCCACCAAGGGATTCTTAGAGCCCGATGATTTCAAGTCGTGTAACTACCCTAACTCCAGTAGTCTAATGACTGTGCCGCCATATGTACATTGACAGCTGACTCATCGAAGCAAACCCCCGGAGCATAGCGCAACGTACACATTTTCTTCACAGAGCTAGAAGTGGGTGTGCGATAACTATAGCCAACGCAGTTGAACAATTGATCATATCGTCAAGTCCTGAGGGAATGGACATATTCCGTATTCCGAGTTATGTCTGCTCTAGACTGCCCGCCGAGATACCTCTGCTTCCTCAGGACCCGTCGATATATCAATCAATATATCAATAGCCTGTCCACGAAATAGTCTCTCCGGAACTAAACTACACTGTCAGAATTTTCTCACCGAGCTAGATATACTATCAGATGATTAGCCATGAATAGAAAGCAAAGTATTATAAGCTGGTCGAGGTTAATTTCTTCTAACACATAGCAAATTTCACATATTTTCAATTATTATGTTACACACGTTCAACTGTTGTTAATTATATGAAAGACCAATATACCCAAGGGTTTGTGATTTATCTAACTGGCTGACTCTGATAACCTCATAACTTGATTTTTCGATGAAACAGGCTCGCAATTTCCATACGATGTAGAGCCGAATATAGTATGTATAAACTTCAAAGTCCATCTTGCTTCACTTGCTCGTTAATGATTCTCAAATCACATCATGTATCTCAATATCACGTAGTGATAACGAGCGGAAGGAAATGTCTTCGTTTAGCGACAAAACTCCTGTCAAACCCAAGCAGCAGACGCGAACACGCTATACCTAGCAGTTTCGGGCAATCGATTCTCGATCTGTTACATTTAAAGATGGCGGCTTGTTTACATTCTCGATTCGATCTAACCCGTGGTTCTAACAGTGCCGTCTCAAGCGCCGTCTGGTGACAAACCACGCATACTAAGATCTCAGCTGTCCAGTCGCAGCCACTCTTCACTAATTTTTATGAAAATCGGTTTGTACGGCTGAAAGAGGTGAAGGTGAAGAAGAAAATTCTCACGACGAAACGGGTACTCTGAAAACTTTCAATAATCATATCTCTGCTCCCCGTGTGCCGATTGCATCGAAATAGGGCTTAAATGAAAGCTTTTCATGCCCACGTCCCAGGATAAATATTTCAATGTCGTGTATATATCGAAGCGGAAGAAATAAGACATTATAATTCCCCCCACCACCTGGATCGCTCCCGTTCGGGTAAAGAGACTCGGTTCGAGTCTTCGCGCAGCGTATAAAAATTTTTTTTTTTAATGTACTTGGCGCGAGACTCTACCGAGTCTCTTGATTTATACGTTATTATTATGACTTTATTTTTTATTTTTATATTTATGACTTATCATGACTTACCTATACATTTTTTGTTCAATTTTAATATCTTCTATTACTCTGTTTGCGCTTGTGTTTTCCATTATTTTTGTATCATCAAATTGTATTCTTGCACCTATATTGTCCAACATTGTCATGGACATTAAATAAAGTATTATTATTAATACGCAGTGCCTCAATCTAGGTACTGACGTCACGTTTTTAAAGCTTTTTTCCCTCATCCACTGCGACGCAGCCCAGCGAGCTTCATTATTTTAAAGTTGTTGCCGTAACTATTTTTAGGGGTGAGATTAAACGAATATTCTTCTCATATCATTGTAATGGGATAGGGTGGGATTGATCATTTGGAAGAAACCCATCATACAATTAAAATCGAACTTCACAGGTAAGTTCGTTTGATCTTCTAATTGTATTCGGGTTTCTTCCTCATGACCTAATACGTAGATATTTAAAGTCGTTAGTTATGGCAAGAGATGCAAGAAGACGGTAGGTCGAAGGATAATGTGAAATTTTATTCCATTAAAGTATTATTCTTGGGTAATTAGTAACGGAGATAAATGTATCTTATCTTTCTTGACTTACTTGTTAAAATATACGTATTGAACATTACTTATAAATTACTTCTGCAAATCCACCCTTATTAATGATAGGTAAATTGTAAAAATTGGCAGAAGTCCTGCTCAGACCAGCCAGCTGCCTTTCGGATCGAATCTAAATTGACCCCTTAGAAATTCGCCGTTGAAGTGGAGGCATGTCGAGCACTATGTGTTAAAAATACAATTCCACTCTTGTAGAGTACATCTTTCACCCATCTGCTCAAAGCCTTAGATTACACAGGTTTATAAGGTTCTTTAAGTGAAATGAATAACGATTCAAAGACACCTCGAATCCGTTCTGACTTCCTTAGAAACAACTTACGGAGTGTAGTAACATAAACACTAGGATTATCCTCATATATTGGCAGGTATAACAGAGGTTGTTTCCTACCGGGACCTGAAGTTTTAACTCTATCTGGTATCTTGATCTCTATGCCCAAAGCAGTCTCTCTAATATTACTGATTTTAATGAGAGAGAAAACTTGCATTCGCTGTCCAGTCACTGAGGCTAGAAGACAAATGAGTTTTGAAGACAGGTCAGACAAACTGATACTTTCATTATCCCATGTGGATAAAAAGAATAATACTATTTTGGGATCCCATGTGATGTCATATTTTGCCTTGGATGACCTTAAATTAGGCCATTAAATTTATAAAGGCTCCTTTGAAAAACGTTTACACTCTACAATCTTGTCCCACTTCTGGTCCTAATATCAAGGCAATGGCCGACCGATAAGAATTGAGAGAACCATATGCCGCTCCTCTATCAAACTCTTCACTTAGAAAGCATAGCACATCATTGATGCTAGCTTTGAACGGGTTCGTTAAAGTCGAAGTACGAAATTGCCACCACTTCTTTAGAGCGGCTCCGTATTGTTTTTGAGTTGGCATCGATATGGATGAGAAAACCAGAATTATTGCCTCCGGAGGAATTCCCTTTTCTGTAAAGGCTCTCCGGACAGCTTCCCGACAACCAGGGTAGTTTGTTGCCAAAGAGGATGTATGTGGCTGTCAGAGGAAAGAATGTTGATTTGAAGCGTGGATACCATGGTTGTGTAGGCCAATCTGGTACAACCAAAATACCTTTTGCTTTCTCTGATTTGATCTTTTTCAACACCCTAAGGATGATAGAAAAATGTGGGAAAGCATAAAAATAATCTATCCAGGGAATTGTAAACGCATCTACTGCTATGGCTTCTGGATCTTTGGTCCAGGATACGTATTTGTCGCATTCATGATTCAGACGACTGGCAAATAAGTCGATGCTTGGCTTTCCGCAATGATCAAGTATGAGCTTGAAATGATCGTCTGACAAGGAATATTCTGTTTCTGGTTCGAGTCGTCGAGATTCGAAATCAGCTTCCTTATTATCACCTGAACTGATATAAGATGCGAGAAACCATAAATTCCTAGTTTCAGCCCAACCCCAAATCTCTCTCGACAGATTATTCAGGTGTGGATATTGTATACCCCCCATACGGTTGATATAAGCGATTGCGGTAGTATTAGTAAGGGAGACGACCGCGTTTTTTGTACCTCGATCGAGTTATGTGTAGAGACTGTCCTTAATTAATCGGATTGATATGTGCAACCATGAAACTGCAATCCTGCCAAAGTAAATCCTGCCGGAAATGTTATTTTTTAAATTCAAAAAAAAAAAATGAAAAAATCAGTGGAAGTACCTTCATGGCGTTTTGTAATAAAAAATACATGTACGTTTAGAGGGCTGTGCATTGCGTCAGAAAAGTCAATCCTGCCTTATCCAATCTTGCCGCGTAACCCTGGCAGGGGCGTTAGAAGGGGATGTTTGTTGTTAACTTACTACACCCATCGAGTTATGCCTTCAACCAGGTATCAAATTGAAGGTCTCGATGTCTCCTATCCAAAAAGTCAATCCTGCCTTGTGAGAACCTGCCGGAAAGGGGTGGCAGGAGAGGCAATTGGGGAGGCACGGTCGGGGTCTCATTTTGGGTGACTCATATACTACATCCATCGTTGCGCCTCCAACGAGGCATCGAATTGAAGAACTTGATGTCCTTTATCCAAAAAGTCAATCCTGCCTTGTCCAACTTGGCCGCGTAACTTTGGCAGGGGCGCAGAAAGGGGATGTTTGCTGTTGACTAACTACACCCATCGAGTTATGCCTTCAACGAGGTATCAAATTGAAGGTCTCGATGTCTCCTATCTAAAAAGTGAATCCTGCCTTGTGAGAACCTGCCGGAAAGGGGTGGCAGGAGAGGCAATTCGGGTCGCGCGCGCCCGCACTTACTTTTTGGTGTTTGGAATACTGCTATTCATCTTGTCCTGCGCCAGATGAGATATCGAATTTAATGGGACGCCAGGAAGGTAATGATTGTCACTACATTGTTATGAGGGAGTATTAGGGGAAAATAAGAGTGAAATGTAATAACAAAGTTTATTCAAAATGAGTTTTTATTAGCAACTGTAATCATCACATCCTTAACAATCTAATTTGACATCATAATCCGAATCAAAACTGCAATAGAAATTGCATTCTCAACAATCCAATTTGACATCACAATCCGAATCAAAACCTTCATAGTGATTGCATTCTTAACAATCTAATTCGACATCAGAATCCGAATCGAAACCTTCATAGCCATTGCATTCGTCATCGTCATTTTGAGTATTATCTTCATTTAAAACTAAAATGTCCTCGACGGCCATAGGAGTTGGATTACCCACATACCATAGCGGCTTCAAGTTGTTATCCTCGACGAGCTAGCCATAGTCTGTGGGCTCCAAAAAAGAGCAGTTTTCCCTGGTAGCATTTTGCCACATTGAACTCACGTAAACTGTTCTTAACAATTTTTGTTTCAAAGAACGCCAACAAGGCGGTATGGTTCTCGAATCAAACCCTTTAACGGTTTTCATGAAATCTTTCAAATTTTTTGTGCAGTATAGTTTTTCGAAGATTTCATACCGGGCGTGATCTACGCTTTTACAATTTTTGATCCCGTACATCCGTGATGTGAATTCTTGGATTCCCGCAATGACATTCTCACTACTCAAGTCAGTATTTTCATTTAAAGAGCCAACAAGGGAAATTAAATGACTACTATCTCTCAAAATTTTGAGTGGTTGCGATTTTCCTTTGCGGTAGAATGACGCGGTGTAATCACAACCCGTAAAGGCATGAAATGCAGGTAAAGCTCGGCACAATTCTTCCCCCAAGTTTTTGGCCAGCTGTGAGCAGTATATGTAATTTCCCTGCTTTTTTTTCGAACAAGTACTTTTCATCCAAATTTCTAATTCCCCGAGATGATGATTATTTCCGAGCAAAATTACCAAAATGTCTGTGTCCGAGGCTTTCACAACGACTTTTGATCCGGGTTCGAGTTTCGACAAATGATAGATTATTTGCGTGTCTGCCTCTTCATGGGCGCACTGAAATTCGATTTCCTCAGTTTTTAGAACTCGACCATTAGAATTTTGAAAGGCAAAACATCTATCTTCAACTGTGAGGTACACTTTTTTGTTCCCCAAAAATGATGAAACAGAATTGCTCCCCCATGACTGTCCCAGAAAAGACACCAAAGCCTCTTTAAATTTTTTATTTCTCAGGTTTTTGATAAAATCATTCGGCCGCTTCTGCTTTGGCCCAACGATGGTGTAAGCCGAATCAAATCCTTCGCGATTGTCTCGTTCACAATCCTTGATAGACAATGGAAAATACCGGTCGAAAACGATGTGTATTTCTGATGCGTCAGTGTTGCAGAGTTTTAGCAAAATCATTTCCGAAATTTTGTCGAAAGTTTGGGGAATTTCTTTTCCTAGCAGATGTAGAAAATAGAAACCGTCAACAACATCAACATCAACCTCCTTTGGGATCGAAAAATCAACGTCACCTTGTAATTTTTTAGATAAAACTGCTTTCTCGGTTGTGTACTTTTTGCCATTGTAGTCGACTAGAGCTGGGGGCGCAGGAGCGAGAGGGAAACCCAAACATACCTTCATGTCGATTTTTTTGTGCAATCCTATCCCTAACAACCTTCCGAAAACATCTCTTTCCATTTTTACTAGCGCAACTTTGCTCCCATCCTTGCTTTTTAGATATTTTTTCAAACAGTCAGAGGAGAAATTCAAAATTATCTGTCTTTTAATTGACTGTCGAAATCTTTCCGGTGAAATTTCACAATCCACAAGAAACCGTTCCTTCAAATTTTCTCCTTTTTTGTCCACAGCAAGTAGAAAATCAGACACATTTTTAGAGGCTGCCCTACCAGTTGTTATATGGAAAA
>JAEUYN010001129.1:0-73649 GCA_018257835.1 Euura lappo
CAGCGGATTTGGGCTCCATCGGAATTCACCATACCGCTGGGACAAGAGGAGCGGATTTGGGCTACGGCACATTTCACTATCCCACAGGGAGAAGGGCATCGGATTTGGGCTACGGCACATTTCACTATCCCACAGCGAGAAGGGCATCGGATTTGGGCTAGGGCACATTTCACTATCCCACTGGGAGAAGGGCATCGGATTTGGGCTACGGCACATTTCACTGTGCCACTGGGAGAAGGGCATCGGATTTGGGCTACGGCACATTTCACTATCCCACTGGGAGAAGGGCATCGGATTTGGGCTACGGCACATTTCACTGTGCCGCTGGGAGAAGGGCATCGGATTTGGGCTACGGCACATTTCACTATCCCACAGCGAGAAGGGCATCGGATTTGGGCTACGGCACATTTCACTGTGCCGCTGGGAGAAGGGCATCGGATTTGGGCTACGGCACATTTCACTATGCCACTGGGAGAAGGGCATCGGATTTGGGCTACGGCACATTTCACTATCCCACTGGGAGAAGGGCATCGGATTTGGGCTACGGCACATTTCACTGTGCCGGGAGAAGGGCATCGGATTTGGGCTACGGCACATTTCACTATCCCACAGCGAGAAGGGCATCGACGGCTACGGCACATTTCACTATCCCACAGCGAGAAGGGCATCGGATTTGGGCTACGGCACATTTAATATACCACAGGGAGAAGGGCATCGGATTTGGGCTACGGCACATTCTCACTGTGCGCTTCGCTGGGAGAAGGGCATCGGATTTGGGCTACGGCACATTTCACTATCCCACTGGGAGAAGGGCATCGGATTTGGGCTACGGCACATTTCACTATCCCACAGGGAGAAGGGCATCGGATTTGGGCTATGGTCAAGAGACTCGGTAGAGTCTCGAGCCAAGTACATTAAAAAAAATTTTTTTACGCGCGAGAGACTCAACGGCTCTATATACCCGAGCGAACTCTGTTTCGGCCAAACGGCAATTTTCAAGTCGTGTTTATTCCGTCTTCGTGACAAATATCGTTTTTCGCATGCAAGGTTTTGAATCTGGGTGCGAAAAGCTCTCATTTAAGCCCAATTTGAACGTAATCAGTTATCCGAGAGCTTAGATATGATCAATTATAGATTGAATATTTTATTATAATTATAGAATTCTGATACCCCGTTTCATCGCCTATTTCGTTTCCTCCGTCATACGTCGTTTCCAAATTCTGAATACATAATACTATAGAAAGTCGTTCGAGTGATAGGGAAGTTACATGGTGCTGAAATATTACAGAGTTTCCGATCTATCTAGTATCATACATGCAAACAGACGAAACAACATTGTCTATGGCCGTCAAGTTACCGACCGTGCTGTCGTCCCATGTCGGCTGCTAGTGCGGCTGCGAGTTTTTATTACGAATTTGCGTATGTTAACTGTTGTTACCGCTGGACATATTATAATAATGTGACGTTATTTACGACTTATTTATGATGGGATAAGAAACAACGAAATTTATGATTCTCCACTGAATCGAATATATGATTTCTACGAGAATGAGATAGGTCATTGAAATTTGGGAATACATAACCAATGGGATTGATCGTGCTACATCGTAATTGAATTGAAATAATACTCTAAGATGTTGAACGTTCGCATCGTGCTCTGTCTTGTGTAAAAATATTAATTCGGGGGCGATTTATTAATATTCGACGAGTCCTAAGGAATAACCGGAATAACAGACGTATATCTCGGCGGACAGTCTAGAGCAGACGTAACTCGGAATACGCTTCGAGGCGATTATAGAGCTCCGTACACATTTCCTACCCGGTTTCAGGAGCTACGTTTCGGTTCTAAACTGTCCACCGAACACGTCTGTTTCCGCAGAAGTTATTGATATGAGCAATCATTCAATTGTTTTGGTTATATTTTCCCACGCCTAGTTCTAGCTCCACAGAGAAAATGTGTACGCTGCAGTATGCTCCGGAGGTTTTCTTCGATGACTTAGCTTTAAATTTTCACGTTGCGGAACAGCTCTTGGAGCACTCGAGTAACACGACGTCAAATCATCGGATTCTGACGGTAAGAATACCTTGATGGACCGGAGCGAACGGACGAATCTTGCCATGCAATCTAATAACAGAAGTACTATCTCGGAAGACTTTATTGAGTGTTTATCGACAGTCATTAATTGATTTTGATACCATACTGTTATTATTTTTGTAGGAAATCATAAAAACATTATACTGGAGCATGGCAGGATACGGATTTCCACTTATGCTGAAGTTCATTGTCGGACAATTTGGAAAGTATTCATCCGGCCAACGTATTCCCTTGAGGGGAGACTTCGCTGAAATTTTGTGAATCGCTATCAGATGTCAAATAAAATTTTTTTTCCAACAGTTCCTGAGTAATGGTAGTATAGACTGTGAAAAAAAATGTTCAGCCTTCTCCGATGAAGCTCTAAGCGCAAGAAACCTCGCGCAGAAGATTTTGCCCACCGCTGCCAAAATTCCTTGCTTCTACACTTTCACCGCAGGAGGGTTACAGTTTGTTTCCGCACCCTGCATACCGTATAGACCGGGAGCCCGTAACACTTTTTTTCGGTATCATCGGTGCGCTTTGACCAATGTGCGAACCCCCTCAATTCAACCTTCCACTACACGGAAGTGACTTCGCCGAACAAAAATCGCGGACCAAAGGGTGGGGGCCGCGCAGGTGAAGTTGTTTTGAAAAACCGGGATCTAGAATTATCGGTGCGCGTTAGGCGCATGTCGCAAATGATTGGAAATTGAAAAAAAGTTTAGACGGACGGCATTGCCGAACGTGTAGGATGGACCATTCGCGAGATGTCCATTTTTTTTTATTGTAAAGTATTTTGTAATAAAAAATTATCATTAGTGCATGTTCGGCAATTTGTTGAATCGTCTATTTATTCACTAAAACTCGAGATATTATGATCGCCGAATATTTTGGATGGGTCGGGGGCCAGCCACCCCCGCGTACTTTTGTCGTGAGGGTGTATAGTATGCATGTATCATAGATCCATGTTCGGCATTGATTTTATATTTTTCATTACATAAAATGGATGTGTTAAAAGTCAATGCCGAACAAATAAATAGGGTATTGACCGTCGTAAACGATAAAATCGAATCGTTACCAAAATATCATTAGTGCGCGTTCGGCGATGGTGATCGATGATGAATAATAGTATAATTGACAGATTAATGTAACCCCCGAACAAAATGATTGGATCTGTTTGTATGTAATAGCGAAAGAACAATCTATAAATAATTTTCGAATCAAACGAAACATACCGCCGATTTTGTTAGTTTAAGAGTTGAAAAAAATGCATATCACATATGTTTCTATCAATTACAGCGTGCCGAACAAGAAAACGTTATCGCCGAACATTAATATTGCCAAGGGTGTACCCCTTCCCCCCTGTACTGTTTTCTTCGCTAAAAACGGTTCTTTTCAAAGAACTCGGCCATTTTTGATTTTAATGAAAAATCGTAAGGACAAAAGTTGTATCAAATTTTGTCCGCTACAAGTTTGGCCTCCACAATTTTTCTTGTAGGATCAATATTTTTCGAATTAAACTCTAAAAAAGGGGCCGAACTAAAAAATTGAATTATCTCGTTTATTTGCAACTTGACAGCGAAAATGAACATAACTATACTTGTAGAGAATCAAATTCTAAACAATTTTGGTACCCACCTTTTTTCTCCAAATATTGATATTTTGGGAATTAAACTCGAAAAAGGAGCCGAATTCCAAAAATTGCATCATCTCGGCTCCTTTTTTCGAGTTTAATTCCCAATTCTTGTAGCGGACAAAATTTTACACAACTTTTGTCCCCAGGCTTTTTCGTAAAAAATCAGAAATTTCCAAATTATTTGAAAAGAAAACGTTTTTAGCGAAGAAAAAACAGTTTTCGAAAACACGCAGAGGCTCAATTTGGTCGCCATTTTGAATTTACACTCCCAGTGCCCCGACTCCCCGAAAGCATGGAACAAAAAAACAGCGCCATGAAATTATTAAAGGGTTAGGGCTCTTTTTTGGATACAATGACTGGACTAGTTTTCCGATTTCGGCTGTATATTATATCATTAATGCCTTACTGTTGGGCGAAGTTGATTATTTTTCATGATATTGAATAATATATAAAAATGTTATTGCCGCACGAAATGATTTATTACGAGAAAAAGAATAGTACAATGAAGTAGCAAATCCAAATTCGACTTACCTTTTAGGCAATATGATTCCACTTTGACGCGGGCATGGAAGCAGCAGATTACAATAAAAATTGTCTTCTAATAGTGAAATGAGATCCCCCAAAAAAGCACCTTTGGTGCAAAAACCTTCGCCAAGTACATTAAAATCTTCCTCCAAAAAATTGTCTTCCACAAAAAGTCTTCCTCCAAAAATTGTCTTCCACAAAAAGTCTTCCTCCAAAAATTCGACTTCCTCAAAAAGTCTTCCTTCACAAACATCTCTAAAAAAAAATTGAAATCAGATGTAACTGCCAAGTACAACAGAATACGAATGAAATCCTACTACATGGCGTCGTGCTCGTTCGCTCGCTGCGCTCGCTCACTCGATTGGTTTTTAAAATAATTTGTGACGTCATAAAAATTAGGAGCAAAAAGTGACCAAACGATAAAATTGTAGAAAAAAAATACGAACACATAAATTTGTAAAAAAAAATTGTAGAACAAAGTTTTGGAAATAAAAATTTGAAAAAAAAATGTTTAAACAAAATGTTGGGAGTGGTACTTGGCGGGCTTTTATAGCAATGTATTAGACTGTCACGTAAACATGTAACCTAATTTCACTTGCCCACACCTGGCCCGCAAAGTACCAGGGACAAAATTTTGTTTAAACATTTTTTTTTTCAAATTTTTATTTCCAAAACTTTGTTCTACAATTTTTTTTTTTTACAAATTTATGTGTTCGTATTTTTTTTCTACAATTTTATCGTTTGGTCACTTTTTGCTCCTAATTTTTATGACGTCACAAATTATTTTAAAAACCAATCGAGCGAGCGAGCGCAGCGAGCGAACGAGCACGACGCCATGTAGTATTAGGATTTCATTCGTATTCTGTTGTACTTGGCAGTTACATCTGATTTCAATTTTTTTTTAGAGATGTTTGTGAAGGAAGACTTTTTGAGGAAGTCGAATTTTTGGAGGAAGACTTTTTGTGGAAGACAATTTTTGGAGGAAGACTTTTTGTGGAAGACAATTTCTTGGAGGTAGGACTTACCGTTTACGAGGAATACGATATTCAATTTTTAGAACAACATTTTTTAACGCATTTTTGACGTACTTCCAACGTCACAATACAAATTCGAAAAAATACATTTTTTATGTGAAAAACTCTCAGCTTTTCGAATCCATTTTTTATTTTTCACTAACTCTGCTAAAACTAACGCAAAAACACGTTTTTCGACAAAAAAGACGGCTATTTCTGCTTGTGCTGAATGTTTTATCATCCTTTTGAATTTTTATTCCGAAAGCTGAGATTTTTTCAGTAAGAAACCCAAATTTTCAGAGTGGGACGGCTACGTGGTCGCATGTGAGATGTACGATTAACCTCTCGGCAGTGATGCGAAAATGGGATTTCCGTGCCACACTTGTGTTTGAAAAAAATGTTCATTGAAATTTTCTCCCGCCATATTTGATCCGTCATTTTGAATTTTGGAAATCCGATGTCATATTCGGATTCAGCTCGAGATTTAGCGACCTCAAAAACCTGAAGATACGTACTTTCATCGGAATCAAACTGTTTTTCGAATTTGCTTCCGCCATATTGGATCCGCCATTCTGAATTTAGGAAATCTGATTTCAGATTTGGATTCAGTGACTTCAGGAACCGTAATACTGAGATTATAATAAATATATGCACATTTTTTTCAAACACAAGAAGGCACGAAAATCCCATTTTCGCATCACTGCCCAGGGGTTAATCGTATCTCACCTGCGACCACGTAGCCGTCCCACTCTGAAAATTTGGGTTTCTTATATACTGAAAAAGTCTCAGCTTTCGGAATAAAAATTCAAAAGAATGATAAAACATTGAGCACAAGCAGAAAGCAGTTTTAGCAGAGTTAGTGAAAAATAAAAAATGGATTCGAAAAGCTGAGAGTTTTTCACATAAAAAATGTATTTTTTCGAATTTGAATTGTGACGTTGGAAGTACGTCAAAAATGCGTTAAAAAATGTTGTCCTAAAAATTGAATATCGTATTCCTCGTGAACGGTAAGTCCTATTTGGCTGAAACTTGGTGAATCTACCAATCTTGGTTCACAGAATGCGAGGAAAAAAATTGAGGCAAATCGATTTTTTCGGGCCCAAACATTCGTTGATAATTGGTGAAATTGCCCATATATTTATCTATCTAAAGTTTGAAACAAATAATTGTAATCAGTTTCAAGATAAAATTTGTTTAAAAAAAAAAACAAAAAAAACTATCCGCCGTGCTGACTGACTGACTGAGTCAGTCAGTCGGTTGAAGCCGGGTACGGACTGAGTGTGTATGTCTGTACATAGATGTCCCCACCGGGCTTCCGTAATATACCAGTACCTACCTACCTACATCAGTGCGCTAGCGACGAGTCGAGCAACGATAAAAAAAAGAACGCTGTCGCTTCGTCGCACGAAAACTCGGCTCCCGATTGGTCGAGAGGACTGACGTGTGGGGCATCGGGAATTTGAAGTTTGAAACAGCGGTTAATAACGAGATTTTAGGCGTACGGCAGTGTCGGCAGACGCATCGTGTGCGATAAAAGGAAGAGGCGTTGTTATATATCTCTGTCAAAAACCCCAAGCATCGATCTCAGGAATACAAAACAGCGTCATGAAAGCATCGTGAGTAGTATTATCTTCATGTTCTTCCCGACGATCCTCAGCCACAACAAACAAATGCCTCGCATAGGTTACTCTGACAGATTTACAACCACTGGCGTCTTTTCTGAACCCGATCGAATTTCTTGTCCGATTCTAGGCGCCCTAAGCCTCCGACCTCGGCGCGGAAACCTGCGACCAGGCCGAGGGTGTATAACCTGAGCTCCCGAGACCCGGTTCAGGTCTATTGCCGGCTGAGGCCGATGCAGTACGAGACGGACACGTCGTGTATGAGGGTTTCGTCTCCGACTACGATAGTGGTGACTTCGCCCGAGTCGGCGGCTAACTTTAGGAATGGAAATTACAAGGAGATTCAGACGACGTTCAACCGGGTCTTCGTACCGGACGTCGGACAGCGGGAGGTTTTCAATACCGTCGCTCTGCCGCTGGTGGAAAATTTGCTAAAGGGGAAAAACAGTCTGCTGTTCACCTACGGAGTGACCGGAAGCGGGAAGACTTTCACTATGACCGGGGAGCCCCAGAACGGAGGAGTCATGCCCCGATGCTTGGACGTCATCTTCAACAGCATCTCAAACTTCCAAGCGAAGAAGTTCGTCTTTAAACCTGACAAACTCAACGGGTTTGACGTTCAGAGCGAAACGGACGCCATGATCGATAGACAGAACGAACTACATGCCGGATTTATGACTCCGAGGGCAGGAAAGTTGGGCAGAAAGTAAGATTGAAACCTTTCGATTGCTCATACCCGCTGATCATTTTCTAGATACTCATTTGCTTTGTCACGTTCCCTTTTAGCAGGAAAGGCGACAGCGACAGCGACAGCAATCCCATGATAGTCAGAGAGGCTGACGAGTCCCAGATGCTGCCCATAGAGCACGATAATGTCTACGCAGTTTTTGTCACCTATGTGGAAATATACAACAACAGCGTTTACGATCTTCTGGATGACGAAGACGTCAGAGTGAAGTAAGATTCTCCAAAAATTTAATTAACACAACGCAAAGTTTGATCTTAATTGAATGACGGTTTAATCTTCTCCGAATACCAGAACCCTGCAGAGTAAAATCGTCCGGGAAGATGGCAACAAAAATATGTACGTCCATGCGGTGACTGAAATCGAAGTCAAAAGTGCCGAAGAAGCGTTCGACGTCTTTCAACGAGGCCAGAGGAGGCGACGAGTCGCTCACACAGCTCTCAATGCAGAGTCCAGCAGATCGCACAGTGTTTTCACAATCAGACTCGTGCAGGTGATGATAAGATTTTTGTCTGCACTTATAGTTTGATCAATTGACCAACATAACATTCTGACAGATCGGTTTTTGATTTTTTAGGCACCGCTGGATTGCCAAGGGGAGCAAGTGATACAGGATAAAAGGGTGATCTGTATCAGCCAACTTTCGTTGGTGGATCTCGCAGGGAGCGAGCGCACTAATAGAACCAAGAATACCGGGCAAAGATTGAGAGAAGCGGGTCAGTTGCGTTTCTTCAATATTTTCCGTTCTGGAATACTTGGAGAAGTTTCGTTGAATCTTTACGTCTCTGTTTTGCAGGGAATATAAACAATTCTCTTATGACGCTTCGTTCGTGTTTGGAAATATTGAGGGAAAACCAAACACAGGGTACCAATAAAATGGTTCCATACAGAGATTCGAAGCTGACACATTTGTTCAAGAATTACTTCGACGGCGAAGGACAGGTCAGAATGATTGTCTGCGTCAATCCTAGGGCGGATGATTACGACGAGACCATTGTAAGGATTTCGGAAATCAATTCGATAAAATATTTCTAGACTTCTTTCACTTTTTGGGATTTTAATCGATTTTTCACTTCCAGCAAGTGATGAAGTTTGCCGAAATGACCCAAGAGGTTCAAGTTATGAGACCAACAGCCACGAAATTGGATCTCGGTTTCACACCTGGAAGGAGACAAGCCAACAAGGTACTAGATGCACTAGAATTTGGATCAAGAATCCTGATGATAATTGAATCGGAAAATTTTACAGATATTCAAAGAGGCGAAGACTAGATTGGAAAAAGAAAGGCGACTCGATACCGGCGATCTAGAAATTGATTTGGGACTGGTGTACAGGTATAGTGATTTCTCGCTTATAACGCAACAATCTGATTCACCACTGAATTTTGTATCTCAAAATCGATTTGATTTCAGCCTAGGAGGTCCGTTCCCGGAATTAGAAGTAAACAGCCCCCACAATGATCAAGTGATCACGACTCTGATGCAGTTTTTGGAACAGCGTATTTGTAAAAGAAATATTTTGCGTTCAGATCTTGAGCAAAAACGTGAGTTCAGCATTCCTTCACCTCTAAGTTATCAGCTTTTGAACTGGTCATTGAATTTTTAATGTTTCATTTCAGAAACTGACTTCAGAAAGTCGCTGCTGACACTTGAGCAGGAAAATATGAGTTTGAAAGTCGAGAACGCGTCCGCTAAAGCGTTCAATGAGCAGGAGCGAAAGAAGGTGAGCACCGATTTGGTTTGTCACGTAAGATCATTGCTAACGATAAGTTGAATAATCGTTTTTTCCCAGGTCTCAGCCCTAGAAGGACTACTCTGCAAAACGGAATCTCAGATCGACAGTTTGCTGCGTAAATTGAATGCAGCTAACGACACGATAAGAGTGTTGCAGACAGAAGTAAGCGAGAATTCGGAATTTGGATTCAGGATCCAAATTTGTAACTCCGATATCAAACGATTGATGAAATTCTTTGATTTTCAGCTCAAAGATAGAGACATGGTTCTGAATCAACGAATAATAGACAAGCAGAGAGTCAAGCAGAAGTACAATCACAAAATCCAAGCTGAGACGGAGAAGATGTCTCGAGAATTGGACATCAAACTACGACAACAACGTCAACATTTACAGAATCAGCTGAGAGACAAAGACGATAAACTTCGTCTTGTTAAACAGATTTTGGTCGACGAAAATAGCGGGATTTTAGCAAAAGATTCCGCAGCGGTTCCAGCAACACCTAGCGACGCTGGCGAAGCTGCGACCCCAAAAACCGAAAACACTCACATTTCGCGAAAGGTGATTAACTGCGTCAAAAATATCTAAACATCCAATCTCGCTTTACTTACCTTTTGCACACAGGATAAAGTACCAGTCGCCAATCTCAGACACCGACGGTCCCAAAGCGCAGACAGATGGGTGGATCACAGACCAGGTGCTATAGTTCCAGTTGGCACAGTTCTTCAGCCTCTGATGCATCGTCGTCGGAGCATAACCCGGCTCACAGACCCGAAAGCTATAACCGAGGGGGCGTCCAGATACTGTTTAGTCTCCCAGGAACACGATACCGACGGAGAGCTTGAAACTAAACTGTACAAGGTTGGTATCGGAACGATTTGGGCGCCTGAAAGATTTTCTAATATCGTAAAAAATTAATTTTTTCAGGGTGACATTGTGCCAACCAGCGGCGGCGGAGCCCAAGTGGTATTCAATGATGTGGAACTCCTAAAGCAGATGTCTCCTACGGCGAGAAGAAAGAGAAGCGGCGCTCCGAGCTCTCAAGCTAACGGACACACTAGCTCCTCCGATCATTGTTCCGCTGCTTTGGACGCTCACACAAAAAGGCCTAGAATGTAGACAGCAGTTTTATAGTGCCTATTCGTAATTACTAAGAATAGTTAAGAACAATACGAGAGGATAATTATTATCGGGTATTATAATAAGTCAGTTTTTTTTCGGAGTTGAATCCATTTCGTAAATTAAAACAAATTCAATTTTATTTCCTTGTGACCGTAAAACAAAACCCATTAGTATGATTTGATTTCAAGAAGTCATTCAATATGTACTAATTTTGATATTAGTAATATGTAGGTATTCCTTTTTTTTTTCACTCCATTTTGAAGAATCTTTTTTCTTTCTCATCGTACATGATGGATGAACATTTAATAAAAGCATCGTATGATACGCAATTACAGACATTTAACCGTATTTATGGTGTAATTAAAATAATTTTTTTATATACTGTTAGTAATAAATAAATCAGTATTGAAATTTTTCAGATAAAAAAAGTCTTATAATTCGGGATATTGATGAGTTTATTTTCCACATCTTTAGGATATTGTATTACTTTGATACAAGTATAAATGTTTGCAGACTCAAAATAAATAAATTAGTTCACATCTTTACTAACATAGCTTTGTGAGTATGTTTAATGTCTTATTAAAGATAGTTATTTGTTATTTATTATTACATTTTTCTTTAATATTCAGTTATTAATTTTCTACAGAACTTCCGACGTTTTAATTTTACCTACATTCGCGAAATTATTTGGAAAATCTTCACCTACGTCTAAATCTAAAACAAGGCTAACGTTGTTCGGTGGTATCTTCCTCATCATTTCGTTCAAATAATAACAGAGAAACATAAATTATGAATATGTTTTACAAAGAAGATAAAAAAACACGAAGAGAAAAAATTTTTCAATAAATACTGATTACTAAGGTGGAAAACTTCTGCAGTGATATTATTATCGACATACGAATCGTTGCTGGTACTTTATAAAATGACTTGAGACAAGATGCTTCCTGGCAATGAGTTTTGCTTGGCAAAAACAATACGCTAAGAAGAAATCAAACTTCAACAAATAGCGTGAAATACGTAGTTATGAATTAATAAACACAATAGTTTTGATATACATATTTTTATCCAAGAGGAGTAGAACATCTATAAAAAGAGTGCAAACGAAAGTCACGTTGTATTTCGTACGAAGATGTTACAATAACTATCGACAATTAATTTGTATGAATCATCAATGGAGCGTGGAGAGTGATTGAAAAAAGAGTCAATCAATCGGCACTGACTTTCCTTCCTGCACCCGGCATATATTGCACGAATGCAAATGTAATGTACATCTATCTACAGAAAATGAATTATTATACTTTTTAAAACATCATCATCATAGTAACTATACAGCTTGCATATCCTGTAACTTCCTGCACGAGGGTGTCTCTATGTTCTGAGCTCGCCGGAGCAGATCTCTATCCGCAAAGTTCTGCGCCTTCCATATCATCGTCTCTCCTGAAACAAGAAGAACGGAATAGATATAAAGCAAGAACAAATAAGAAACGGTGTTATTCTTTTAAAGATACTCACGATAATTCTTTTCTCTATAGCAGGCTTGTCTCAGACTGTTCATAAACTCCTCCTCGACAGATATTTCTAATCTGCGTAAACTGCCTTGATACTCGCTATGGAAATTTTCTTTCACATAATAATTCACTTTCAATTGTTGCGTCGTTCTTTGAATGGAATATTTACTGCAGAGATAGAAGGTAAAGCATATAAGTACAGCCCAAATTCTCAAATCTCGTTCCTCGTTCGACGAAATAACTTACGCGTTAGAATGCAAACTGTATACTGGATCGGAAATAAAGAAGCTGCTCATCATCGAGAGTACGATCAAAAGGAGTATCGGCAACATCTGGAGGAACGCTGTGTACCCATTGGCTTGCTGAAATGACACGGAATTTAGTTAGATTTAAAAAAAACTACTGCAAACAGGTTTTCCTCATCTTTGATTAATCAGAACGCGACTCGGACCTGTCCATGAGTGTGTTGGGTTTGAGCTTCCGTCTGTCTGGCCCATCTGCCTCCGCCGCGTCGAACGTAGACGTTTTGCTGCGGGAATCCACCGCCGAAGAACATGTTGAAAAGCTCCTCCGCAGTTATGTCAGCTAGAGAAAGAAGAATTCAGGTTTGACGTTACGTCGGGGATTTGAAACTAGTGATAACAAAAAATAATCCGAGTTTCACCTTCGAAGCCACGTGTGTAATTATAATGGGAATGAGTCTGGCGACTGTGAGCATTCTGCACTCTCTCCTCCTCCGAACCGTACATGTCGTACTGTTTCCTCTTCTCAGCGTCTGTGAGAACGGCGACGGCATTTCCGATGGCTAAAATGGAGTAACGGAATCAAATATTCAATCTCGGCGATAAAATTAATTGTTCTACAAATCGCATTGTAGATCAAAACTTGCCTTTGAAAGCCTCCGCAGCTCCGGGCGCCTTGTTTTTATCCGGATGTAATTGTAGGGCGAGTTTTTTATAGGCTTTTTTAACATCTCCGTCCGTCGCATCTTTATTTACTCCAAGAATTTCGTAGTAATCTTTGCATTTCTTGATTCTGTAATGATCGTCGTGCGATAAAGAAGAACTATTTGGATTAAAAACAGATTTTTCTACCTTTTGACTGCCTCGATTTGGTCCTTTGTGAAATCATTCGCGGTCTGATGCGCCTGAGTCCCTTCCTTGGCAGCGGTATGACGTTTTCTGAGGTCAGGCTCGCCCTCTGACTTCTGATTTTGCTTCGAACTCATCGATAACTTTATCAACAGATCTGAAATGTTCGAAAGACGGAAGTTTCAAGGTTATGTTATTTTCACTCTTATATTTTCTTTTTTTTTTATTACGCGTTAACAGACGAATTGGGAAATCGATTTCTAATCTGACGAAAAGGATTACACATCACATGATATACGGTGTAATAAATAATCGACATAACTGCCTCTGCCATTTTGCTCGTGAATTATAATAAAATCGTAAAAAATGAGAAAGTTAAATTTTTGTATACATAAAAGTAAAAATGTTGGTTTTGGTTAGAAGAAAAATTGTCGTCATTAGATGATGGAGATTGCTTCGTTATAGGAGGGGAAAGGAAAAACCACGTAAGTGTTAGACGTACCCTCAGCTTTTTTAGTTGGAAATAGCTTTTGAGCCTTTTGAATAAATTTCTCAGCCTTGTCACATTTTCCTTCTGTAATGAACTGCTCGGCCAATTCAATACATCGATCCGCCTCGTCTTTGTTGCTATCCATTATTTATTATGTTTTCACAGAACGGGCGAACTCGCTCGATCTTTAACAGTACAGTGGTGTTTCAACGGTGACAGAGCGTAAAGCAAATACATATATACATAAAATTACGGGCCCTACAAGTCACCTATACTTAACTACACTGGTTCAATTTCGATCACTGGATCGTCAATCCTCCCAACACCTTGTTCCTTACGTCATCACCACAGTCGATAGTCGGTGGATAGAGTTATCGCAGTCGCCAGCGCGGCTCGTTATGACAGCCGCCATCTTTGTAGTCCGATAAGACCGTGACGTCATTTGTTTAACAAAATATGGGGAAATGTGTTATATGTAAAGCGGCTGACCTTAAAAATTGCGGGAGAACAGTTTTTTATGTAGTCAATCGCCCAATTACCTAGTTATGGACTAAAATTCTCTCACAATCGTTCCGAGTTGAACACTATTTGAATCTCCCGCGCGGCAATGTCGATTTAGACTGCAAAAATGGCGGCCACAATCTCGTTGCATGCCGAGTATGTAAAGTCGGTGGCCCATGTTCAGGCGCACCGGCCCAGGCCCCTGGGACCGGGAAACGTTTTCTCGCGTTTCAAATGCCTCATGTCAAACTCAACGTATTTTTTGAAAGATATTTGTCGACTGAATATAGGGGATATGGAGTGTTTGGAAATCCCGAAGACCGAGGAGAGCTTAGAACCTCAGGTGAGTGATGAATCGTACGAATAATAAACGACGAGGTTTGTCGGACGCTTTGAAAACCGAAAGTTAGGTTATGTTTTAGGTTATGTATTGTTTACGTTTCAATAACGAATTTCTTATTATTTTACACATTGTCATTCGCTTATCGACACTTGGCTTCGATGTTGATGAACTTTTTTCAAATTTATCCTACGAATTGAGCCCAAAGTATTATTCCTCTTGTCGATAAATCGAGAATTTCGTAAGCATGAATAACCTCAACTGGATAATTTATTTTTCACCATTTTCGCAGGATGAAAGTCAGAAGAACGAAAAGCTCAAAGAATCGCATCTACTATTGAAGAAAAAATTAAGTTTGTCGCAGTAAGTCTTAACGCCTGTTTTTATCGACCGAAATAAAATTAACGGAGTAAAATTTCAACCACGTTCCTTCAATTTTTTCCAGCGAATTGATAAAGCAGTACAACGATAAGATAAAAGAATGTCAGGAAGTCGGTACAGAGTTGGAGACGGCGAAGGAGAGTTTGAAAAAAATAACGCAGAAGCACAATGCCAGTTTGTCCAAAATCTTTCAATTGGAGCTTGTGAGTATCTCAAATAAATTTGGGCATGCCCAAATATTAATGTTCGCATTTTTCCATGTCAGGAGAATGAAGAATATCGACAAAAAGTATCGAGTTTTTCGAAAATCCTGCCGGAAAAGGAGACCAAGATTGCCGCCAACCAGCAGCACCTCCAACAGCTGATATGCAGGGTAAAAGAACTGGAAAAGATCGAGAGTGGGAGAAGCAACGTGGTTAAAACGCTAGAGACGGAGTTGAAGGCATCGAAAGAGTCCCACAAGACTGAAATCAAGGAACTGGAGATGAGATTGAAGTTAATGAAGGCTGACGTTATCAAGGGTCAAACAAAAAGGAAAGGCGAGTATATTTGAAGTTAATTTGTGCCCGTATCGCCATTGCAACGAATTAGTCTAAATCCGTTGATGATTTTATTTCACAGAGGTAAAAATCACCGTCGACAAATCTACTTGTACCGGAGACGAACTAGAGCCGGTTAAATTGAGGCCTGAATTGCGAGAAACGTCCACATTGACAAACGACTTCTACAGCATAAGGGACGACCCGTATCCCCTGTTCTGTTCAAAATGCGAAATGAAATTGGATCCTGTTCCTCTGGACCAAATATTGAAACAGATGTCCTCGTGCCCGACGCTCATCACAGGAGTTCCATCTCCTTCGAAAAGATCTGGTTAACATAATTTTCGGCATATTGATAACTCCGAAAATAAAAAAGCATAGCGACTTCACTCAAACGTGTTCAATTTCAGAAAACGTCATTCGGGATCCGAGAGAAGAGGAATTTATTCGGCCTGAAGTAGCAAATAATGTCATACGAGCTCCGGACCCTGTAGTGATAAGTTCTGGTATCACAAAATCCGACTTTGAGAGATTGGAGCAAAAAATTGGCCTGCTAGAGCGGAAGCTGCACAAGAAATCGAAGCAGGAAGCAAATCACAGTAGACATCCGTGCTGCGGTTATCAGTACCCTAATAATTGTTACATGGGACCATACCCGAATATGTTTCAACCGGGAGCGATGATGGGACCTCAGCCTCCTTTCAATCAGTTTCAAAATTGGCAGGAGAGTCTCCTGAGCCATAGGAGAAGCCGGAAATCAAGTATTCGGAGATCGATCTCTAGAGGGTCTGATAAGTCGAGGAAAAAGAGAAGACTGGACGACGGAACGTCGGAATGGAACGTCGATCCTCTTCCGAGCAGAGATCGCCGTCCCTTGCACCATGATTTTGGTTTTGAAAACGATGCTGAACCTGTGAACGAACGTTTGAGGCCCGAGTCCCCGCCGTTTAATTTCTCCAGGCCTAAAGATAAGCCGTTTAAACACCCCAAGGAACACGAGGCCTCGCCCGCCCCTTCGCCACGTACTAGAATACGAGACAGAGTCTCGGCATCGTTTTCACCTCTCAGAAGCCCATCGCCGATATCATATGAAGAGGGAATTCCCGAAGAACCACAAGTAAGATCACCGGAGATCAGCAGAGTCCCAAGCGAACCAATTGGCGAGGAGGAAATTGTGGAAAATGGTATCGAAACCCCAGAAAATGTACCTGAATACGAAGTTATCGAAGTTCTGCCGAGGAAGCGAGGCAGACCGCGTAAAAATGCTCCAAAACCGACCCAGAAAGAGTTGCTGGTGAAAAAGATAAAAAATCTGAAAAAGAACTGTAATAAGATCCAGCCTGTGGCGAGCACACCTGTTGCGGTTGGCACTAACAGCAAGAGATTACCATCGGGAGAAACTGCGCCGGTAATATTGACCCAGCCGGTGAATAACGACAAAGTTTCTGATAGCCCGAGCGATTACTGCCCTCCGCAAAAGCAGAGGATAGCACACAGCATTTGTAAACCAAAGAACGATTCCGTTCACGAAATGAAGAGAAGAAACTCGTTGCTAGAAGCAGAAGAAGGTGATTCCGTTAATCGCGAAGCAAAAAAGAACGCGGTGAGCGAAACTGTCGAGAGAATTGAAAAACTGATCGAATCTGTGGAGAAAAATGATACCATCGAACCTATAGTGGATCTTGAATCTAGCGTCATGCTGGAAAATAAATCGAAAAGTCCTGGAGGTACTAAACGCTCTCCGACAGTGAAAAGAACAGGTGCAAAACACATGGAACTTAAAATTGCCACGGATATCCTGACTCGTAGAATTGCAGCGCAGAAAATAGTTAACGAAAATCTGAATACGAGCGCCACTCCGGTTGATGAAGGTTTAGACAACCACAAAGAACCAGTCGCTCCTCTCCAACCTTGTGTGACAATACCATCGATGTATTTAGACGTAGCAGGCGTCGAAGATCCTGGCGATCTCGAGATCAACGAGATGAAGAGTAACGAGAAGGAGGGAGATGAGTCTTTGAATAGCGAAGAAATTTCGAATGCCGATTCTTCGCTGAGGATGTTGAGGTCCAAGAGCAGAGTAGCCAGGACTAGCACGAGCGAAGCATCGTTGAAGAACGAAGAATGTGTGTCGGAGAACGAAGCACCTGACGTATCGGACATTCACTATACTCCGATGTCGGTACAATACGATAAGTCTGAGGATACGAACACTGAAGTTCTGGAGAAAGAGAAGACCTGCTCTGCGGTAGCAACTCGAAAATATAAAAAAAGGGTAAAAATTGAAGCCTCGCCAGTCAGTCCGATGAGAGAATTACGCTCCAGAAGGATAATACTGAGTCCTTCGAAGAATCCTCAAGAGACTGACTCCGTCAAAGATAACGACGATGAAATGGGTGACGAAACATCAACCAAAACTTTACAAATATTCGAAAATGTTGATATTCAAGGCTTTGGTCCAAAGAATTTGCTCAATCAGCACTTCGTCAAACGAGCCAACTCTGAAAATAAATCTCGTAAAAGGAAACGATTCAACGAAAAGTTACAAAATCGAAAGGGTAATAAAACTAGTCTCGAATTTAAATAACTTTCAATCTATCACATAACGATTTTATCAATTTCTAGAAAATCTGGTGTTGAGCGAACTGCGTAAGCTGGTCGAAGACCCAGATTGGAAGACAGAAGTGCTCTTCGAGATCATTGAAAAGCTCTCTAAATTCAAGACCCACACGATAGCCAAGTGAGTCGACCCCTCGCTTGAATCTATAATTCGATATCACATCAAACGCTGCTCCATTTCAGATGCACCATAGACTTCCTAGAGACGAACGCAGAGGATGACGAGGAATTGGATCGAACGCATACACCCCCAGCTCCGTTACTGAGAAAAACGCAACAGCGGGTCTTGACCATGCTCGTTACATTGAATCGCACCGTGCCTGAGATCATCAAACTTGTCCAAGCCGGGATAGAGTACAGACTTCTCATGCTCGGTTACGCACCCGAGGTCAATACTCGTCGATCTGCCATTAAAATATTGTAGTTCTTGCCTGACTGGACTATTTTTTTTTTCAGGTGAACGTCGTGGAAGAATTAACTCGGGTCTTCACCGCCTTAGCCAGGATACAAAAAGACAGAGAAAGAGTGAGGATTTTATGCTGCGACGCGCTGTATTGTCTCGGAGTGAAAGCTATGCCGCTAATCTACGTGATCCTCACTAGTTGGCCAGAAATATTACCAATGGCTGGATCGAGCGGTGAGAGTAAAAATAGTTGTCATTCATCTCGTAGATTTCGATCTCTACACAAAATATAACGAATCGTCTATCTTTCAGAACCGTTGCTTCTGTGCGTAACTGACGCGATTATGAAGCAACACACAGGATTGAATTACCCGAAAGCCTCGGCGTTGAAGAAACTTCTTTCGGGCTATTACAACTACGAATCTGGTGGAGTAGTAGATGCATCTTTCGTAACCGACTTGATGACTACTTTGAGAGGTACGGAAGAGATTTTCATTGCTAATGCTCCTAGCTTGAATATTGAAATTCTACTTTTTCTGTTATTTCGTTATTCAGAGAAGCGACAAAACGGTTTGGACACTGCGATAATACTCCTAGCAAAAAAAAGGGGGCCTGATTGGACGTACAAGAATATTATTCAAGGCGGATTGCTGCAAATGATCATTCAAAATGCTCATCCGTCGATATACCACGCCTTTTGCCTCCTAGGTACGTCTTTTTTCTTCGCCGAAATGATTTCGTGACTTTCTCAACCTTGCTTCCATTTCTAGGTCACCTTATGCGATCCTTTCCTACAGCCGACGAGAAAGGATTGGTGACAAATATCCTGGAACAGTTGGTTGCGTTGATGGAATCTGGCGAAGGTAAATTTCGCTTTTGATTGGTGATCGACTTGGATTATCTGATTATTTAAAATTTGTTAATTCTTCACAGGCTCGATACAGCAGCAGGAAGGTGTAGCCGTTGCCCTTTTGAGTCTGATGCGACACAAGGGAAAGGTCGTCGTCAGGGCTATCTTAGGCTGGGAACCCAGTGAGCCGATCTCAGAATCGACGTCCCGAAAGCTCACCGCGTTATTCGATAACTACTCGGTTACTTGGTGGCAGGATTATTTGCGTAAAAAGTTTAGAAAATTATCTTGAGCAAATCGAATAATCACAGAGCCTCTCGTTTTTTCGAAGACCTGGGATAAAAAATGAGCTTTACGAAGGACGGAAGCTTTTAGTATCGCTTCAATTACGTTCAGTTTAGATGAAAATTATTCCCCAGACATGTGTAAATAGATTTGAGAGAGGATAACGATATTCAATTTTCGACGCCAAAAATTAGCAATTGAACAAGTTGCTCAAAAAATTATTGTTTCACTGAGTTTAATTTTGTTTCACTAAGAGGTAATTAAAAGATAACGTGTTCAATTTAAAATTTCAATAACTCAGTGGTTAAATGGTTTTATTATTAAACAACATTATTTCAGTATTAATGCTTTGATCGTAGGTCGTAGACTACAATAAAAGTTTCATTGTAATATAGCCGTGTGTATTTACAGGCCTCCGCCACAGATTAATCATAAGTACAAAAAGAAATGGATTTATAATCAATTTAACATATTACTATATTTTTTGTTTTCTCGTACCTAATATTCATGGAATTATTTAACAATTATTGGGTTTTTTTCTCTCTTCATTTTCTTTTTTTTTTTGTTTTACTCAATTATTATACCTATATAAGTTTTTTTTTTTTTTTTGTTTCGTAAAAATGTAACTTGCGAACGATATTATAATATAATGTACATAAATAATGTATTACGAGGAATCTAAAAAGGAACAAAAAAGAAATGATAATTAAAAATTAAAGGAAAAAATCATCTCTTGTACATCGCTTGGTGTTTTTTTTTTATACTCCCTATCTATGAATTATCTATGTTTCTAAGATGAATTACATGATAAAATAAATATACCACCAATTTTTCAAATTTAAAAGAAATTATGAAAAACTTTATAAGATACACAGAAAACAATATTGAAAATACAGAGGAATATTGACTCGATTGTTGTATAACGGATCGATAGATTATTGGCTGATTATCTCGATCCCATTTGTCCATCTAAAATCGGCTCACTGGTAAATGACCGTTATTGGCTACAACGAGTTCTTTCTCTTTTAATTTGAAATAAAATAATAAAACAAGAAAAATCGCTTTACGACAACGATCGAATATGCAAAATATCGCACTAACAGGTGAAGATTATCCGTGTTCGTAGTCAGGATATCCTATCGTTCGCTAAGTCGTAATTGAGTAGAGTAGAGTAGAGAGAGAGAGAGAGACAAAAATAATCGAACTTTAATTAAGGTTGAAAGACTATAATAAGTTCTTATTTGTTTCCTGTATCTTTGTTTTACAATGAGTAGCACTTATGTGTAATTTAGATTCATATGTAGCGTACCGGTCAAGAGCAATAAAACTAAAAAAATGTGTTAAATAAATTAAATTCAATATTTTATGCTATTAAACATTTTGGAAAACAAGATTACAAGTTTTTTTTTTCATTTAATAATAGTAATAATAATAATAATAATAATATTTAACATATCTTTAAGCTTACTAGAGTACATGTACATTTTCATATTTTTTTTTTTTTACCTTTCTTTCTATTCTTTTCTTTTCTTTACAAAAATAATTGAACAATGTTTTTATTTATTTAATCATTTGTTTTTCGTTTACGTTATTTTCATTTCTTTATGTTAGTTTAAATATAAAACATTGTCGATTGATGATTTTCTTTCTTTTTTTTTTTTCCTAGCTAATTTTACACGTTAGCAGTTTCCTTTGGATTTTTATATATTTTAGTTTAGTTTAGTGTTTTTTTTTCGTTTTTTTTTTTTTTTAATCGTCTTTGTTTATTATCTATTATTCGTTTTTTTTTCAATGACGTTTAATTGCGTCCCTTTGGTACATTTACAACGGACAACTTTTACCACAAGTATCTTTTTTATAACTTTATAGATTAAAAAAGAAATTAATAAATAATTTAATGGAATCGAATTAAATAAATTATGACAATATTCGAACAACGGGGGAAGAAAAAACAGAACAGATATTTTACACACAAAACAATCATTTGTATCATCGATTTTCATAAATGTAACTCAACAAAGCAAAGTCAATTGAATACGAAATAATCAAGAATGTAGATGACACGTTGTAAATTTTATACATAATCGAATGTCAAAGATACTTCTGGTGCTGTCTGATGTATTCAAATGCCACCACTGTCTACGTGTTTCTTTTTTTGTTTTGTTGTTGCTTTTATTACAATATCAACTACTAGGTCACGTTACAGATTTGTTAATAGCTCTACTATTTTGGTACGCACTAGTCGATAGAGATATACCCCATAGCGTGTATCTACAGCGATAATATCTCTACATCTATTATAGTTTTTTAGTATTTGTGTTTTAATTATTTTGTTTTTTTGTTCGTAGTCGAAAATTACTCTGTTAGAAAAAAAGTTTTAGTTTTTAGTTTATTTTTTCATTTTCATTTAATTTTTAGTTTTAGTTTTAATTTTAGTGTTAGTTAAGGAAACAGAAAAAATGAGAGTAGAAAAACAAAGGCCACCGCCGGCTCTGCACGTCACATTCGAAACTCGGTCATTCACGCTTAATTCATTTTCACATTTTCACATTCTCACACAGAACAGAAACACATGTCCTTATAAAAAGTTATTACACTTACAATAATAATAATATTAATAATAATAATAATAATAAATTAGGAACCAAGTACAATATATAAAGTAATAATAATGAAAAGTTTAAATAAGAATACATTATTTACGTTTAACTTACTACCTATTTATAAATTTTTCTTTCTTTCGTTCTTTCTGACTTTTTTTTTCTTTTTTTGTTATACACAAAAGAAAATGAATTTATTCATTTGTTTTGTTTTATAGTTTGCATTTTTTGTTATTTTCATCAACTTTTTTTTCTTTCATCTTTTTTAGTCTTTTTGAAAGTTCTAATTTATATTACAATATTGCAAAAAAACAAAACAAAACAAAAAAAAAACAAGACTGTGACCGTCGTTGTTATCATATTTATTAATTTATATTAATTATTAATATAAATAGATAAATATATTAGTTATATAATGTTGTACGTATTTTCGTACGTAGAAACCGGATTTTAATAGTCATTGATTGTATTCTGAACAAGAATAGAAACGGAAAGAAAAAAATATATATATACCATACTGGAATAATGATAATTAGTAATTGTTCCAAGTATAAGTAATAGCATAGTATCTACAAATATACAAATTATTCAATTGGGGATTTTTGTTTTTTTCTTGGGAAAATATTCAATAAGTTCTGTTTTGTTAATTTCGCTTAGCAAAAGAAAAATCTAATTACATACGTTATTATTATTATTTAAATTTTTTTACCTTTTTACTCTTTTCCTCTTTTCTTTAGTTTAGTTTAGTTTAATTTAAATTAAATTATCGTTTATATTAAATGCATAATTTAATATTTCGTAATAAACGAAACGACAAATTTTTCTAATGGATTATGTAATTTGTGTTTTTGCGGATAATAATAGTAATAGTAGTAGTAGTAGTAGTAGTAGTAGTAATAGTAACAGTAGCAGTTCGGGTGTATAAATCACTTTTTCGTAATTGATAATAATAATAATAATAATAATAATAATAATAAATTATCATAATTATTTTTCTAGCAAATAATAATAGACTCGAGATTTATATTTGTTCGTTTTACGCGTAAATTAATTAGGCACGTGGGGGCAGCCCTGAAGATAATTTACTATTTACATAAGAGGCCCGCCTCACTCGCTTCATTTACTTTTACTTTACTTTACTTTACTTTACTCTACTTTTTACTTTACTTTATTTACTTCATCAATCTCGCTTGGATTAAATAATTTAAAGCGAATTATTATCTATCATTACTACTACTTGCTCTTTTATCTTTTCTTTTTTTTTTTCATTCTAATTATACACAAGTACATAAATTAATTCGTTATAGGCACCGATCATGATAATTAATTAAAAATTATAATAATAAAAAAAAATAATAATAATTAATTGATATCGAAAAAAAAAAAAACAACTAAACTTTAAGTAGTTAGGAGGGATGGAAATGGTGGTGTTTGATGATGATATTGATTTGTTTTTGTTGAAAAAATCGAAATTTCTATATTAAAAAAAATATCTATTTTGAAAATTAATTTTGTTTCTTTCTCTCATATTCAATTTTTTTTTTATCCATAACTCGATTTTCTACATGTTCCCGCGATATAAAGAAAGAAGAATTCTAAAAAAAGAAGAATAATAATTTACGGACGAATTTGATCAAACTTTTTTTTTTTTTTGTTTTACTCTTTCGCGAAACACGGATTGAATTTTTTAAAAAGAGACTAATTAAAATGATACGAAGAAATAATAAATTATCAAGGACAGAAAGACGGATTAACTTTAGCTGCCCTGTTTTTATTTAATAATAATTAAATAAGTTTGGAAAAATAAACAAAGAAAAGCACAATCTAATAGATTATAAACTGCTGCACGGTTGGGAATGTTTTTTTTTAGACGATTTTATCAATCGTTAGATATTTATTTATTCATCTCTATTACTCTTTAGTCAACTGCCTACTCATTCAGGTCCACAAAAAAAAAAAAAAAAAAAAAAGAAAAGAAAGAAAAAGAAAAAACGTATCTTCTCAAAATTCATCACTGACTTTTTTCTTCTCTTTTCTTCCTAATTAAATAAATTCAGCTTAATCAATAACTTAATTATCTTATTTAAACCATCGGTAAATTTGTTATTATTCTATAAATTTTTTTAATTTTAATTTTATTTTTTTCTCTTTTCCTTTATCAGTTATAGTTTGAGTTAGTTTACTTTCTCTCTTGTCCAAATACCTCGAACGTAAACTCTCGTTATTTGTTACTTGTTACTTGTTACTTGTTACTTGTTACTTTGTTCTTAGTTCTTCTTTCCTTTCCAGGGAAAAGTCGATACTACTAATTTCTTAACTTATTATTTCACCGTCTGTGTTTGTTTCTAACGAACGAGGTACATCGTATCCGGATAATCAAACTTCTGATTGACTTTTTTTTAATATAAATTTAAACAGCCGAAAGAAGCGAGTCCAAATACTAGTGTTACTGATTCGAACGTTTCCCTTCGCTGATCGAAGCCATCCTCGTAGACTCGGGCGAAGAGTAATTATCCCAGCCTGGCATTCTCGTGAGTTCTATCGAAGGACTCGTCGTCTATAAAATAGAAAAATAATTGATAAATAAAACAAAGAAACTCTATAAAAATAGTCTATCAATGAAAATTTAATTCTTACAGAATTGTTTCCATTCTTAGCCATGAAGATCCTCAACGAACGACCGTGATTGCTGAACGGCCTGAGTTCAGGATCTCTGCCGGGTCCGTCGACCGCGTCGACGCTGTGACTGCTGTTTGAATGAAAGAGATGAAATTGTTTAGAGAACTTGGATAGAATCTAGATAGTTACTAACTCGTTGTTTATTTGAGTTGTCATTGAAGAAGTTAGTGTATCACGTACCTCGAACGTAGTTCCTTTTGTTTGCGTTTACAGTGTATGTAGGCAGCTATGCAAATGATAACAACCAAAAATACTGCTATGGTAGCTCCGCCAGCTATACTAGCCGTTTCCAACATGACACGCTGCCGCGAAGCTGTAGAAGAAAAGAAGAAAAAACAAACACATTTTAATATCTTATCTTGATATCTTATCTTGAAAAGCCTAATTAGAGAATCGATTGGACAATTGACCCTGATCGATCTTCTCTGACGATAAATTATATGGGAAATCCCACATCCGTTTCAATTTAATAGAACGACGAGTATCATAGATTGAAATACTCACGTAGATAGGAACCGTCGAGATCCTTGAATTCGCATCTCTGACCAATGTATCCATTCGCGCATCTGTAAAATAGTTGCATAGTCAATCTTCTATATGTATATGTAATCATTGAATACATACTAGATACGATTATTATATCAATATTCACGTGCCAATTAAAATGTTTTACGTGAAGGAAAAACTATTTCCTTTAACAATTCAAACCAATAAAAATAAATGCATACATTCAATTTTCAAATAAATCGTCAAACTATCATCAAAAATTTGGAAAAAAAAATAAAAATTGTCCAAAGAATGTGAATAGTTATTCGATGAATCACGGTCGGTATTTGAGTTGAGGTAGGTATAAGTGAAAGAGCGAGGGTTGAAAAGCGGTAGCCGAAAAAGGGAAGAACGTATCTTTTTTTTTTCAAAAAAAAACTTGGCTATCGCCCCATTTACAAGTCCCTTCCTCTCTCTTTCTCACGGAGGGTGGTATCGGTAGGTACACTAACAACAACAATAATAATAATAATAATAATAATAGGACGTAAAAAGAGGAAAGAAAGTATAGAGAGAAGAGGTGCAGAGCTGGAGAAAGAGAGAGAGAGAGAGAGACGGAGAGAGAGGAGTAGAATTCGTTGGTCATTGAAGAGAATCGGAATGCGCGTTGATCTTCCGCCATTATACGAATGATTCAGTGCCTTCGCACGTACACATTATGTATCTCCTCCGGGGAGGTCCTATTTTTCGAAGAATAAATAAAAAAAAAAAAAAAGAAGATTTTGAGCTAGAAGAATTTTTGGCGGACGTGTTACCTTGAGGAGGGTAAGGATTAACCGCGGCACAAACCTCTATGCCAGTATACAATAACGTTCGCCGACCCGCGGGCTAGGAGCTCATGGCTACTGGCTTCTAGCTTCTGGCTTCTAGTTTCTAGCTTCTAGTTTCCCGGACCCCAAACGAGGTATCCGGGTATAGGCACTAAAAACCTACGATTCAAATTATTCCATTCCTATTCCCCCCCTCTGACCGACCTAGACACAATTCAACAAAGTTTTCTTGCGGCGTTTTTCAAACGAACTATACCAAACCCCTACCCTGATCCTCGTGGCAAGTCTCATACGTACGTGAGTAAATACGATTTTGAAAGTTACTTCTAGGAAAGCGAAAATAAAATTCCACCGTCTCGAAATTGTATTCGATTCTGTCGTAAAAACGTTCGGTAATTTATCACGGTCGGATGATGGAAAATAATTACCAAAGTTGGACCATTTAGTGTCCGCTTTAGTAAAAAATCTGATCTAAAAAGGCATCATTGATGACTAAAAGTGCCTGCGAAGTTTGTCACGCGGCAATAAGGGGTCAAATATCGGGTCCTTTCGGTTTTCCGTTTATTTCAGCGTCGCGCTAGTTTCTGACCCCCTAGATTCATGAGAGACGAAACCTCGATATATATATTTTTTTTTTGTAAAGACGCTCACTTCGTTGAAACAGACACATTCGACTCTGTCAACGTGAATATTCGTTACGTTTGTAGGAACTATGAGATCTTATCTGATAATTATTGGAACGAACTGCGACTCCAAAGACCAGACTAGCCGTAGCGAGCCGAGTGTCAGAAACTATCAGCCGCACTAGGCTCGAATGAAAGATTATCAGTAAATTATTCATCGAATTATAGATTGAAAAGATGATCGTTTCTCGCCTAAAAAGTATCAATTCGTCCAATGAAACCCATCATTGCGGATTACACGTTATTTTCCCTGATCAAGAAGAGCTGAAATCCTTATAATGTCAGAAACCGGGTCGTTTGCCTTATATCGAGAGAAAAAAGAAAAGTTTGGAGGGTATCTCTATTGCATCGACTGCAGTAAAACACCGCGTTGCAGCATCGAGGGGGGAGGATGAGGAGGATAGTTAAAGTAAGGCAAAAGGCAAAGGCGTTGGATGGGTGGGTATATATATATATATATACGAGAGATGAATCGGTACGGTGTTGCGGAGGAGGAGAGGGTTTCGAGGATGAAGAAAACCTGACTTTTCCCACGGTAATTACCGCTTTACTGACCACCGTCAAAGCTATAGCTGAATCGAAGCGACGGTCCCGTTTTTGTTTTCTCTCTCTCTCTCTCTCTCTCTCTCTCTCTCTCTCGTCTTACTCGGTTGTAAGTTCGTCCTTTATTTTCCCTCTTTCTTTATACACCGCATCTCGCGCGCACAGAATATAATTGCTAATTTATTTTAAGACCGAGTAGCGATGCAGGTGGGTGTTTTTTTTTTCTTCTTCTTCTCTTCTCAGCTTTTCTTTTCTTCCTCGGTATCGATCGGATAAAAATGTATAAATAGTAAAAATAGGCATGTACGGTTAATATACTTACAAACAATTGTAGAGAAGCGACTCGGCGATTTTGACGGTGAAACAAGTAGCTCCGTTCAAACAATACCATTCCGCGTAGTCAGGCGGACACGTATACATGTGGAATGTGATATTGGGTCGAGGCGTCGGCGTTGGTGGTCGTGGCTTTGGCGTCGACCGTGACGAACATGCATCTGTGGTGAATGGACGGAACGAGCAAAAAATGAATAAAAAATTCAATAAATAAATACAGATTATAGAGTAGAAATCGGAGTTGCGAAAAGTTATCTGGATCGCGTATCAGGTATAATTTTTAAACTTCCCGTTTCTCTGTTTTCAGAGTAAAAAAGGAAGTCATCGTTGTCACTCCGATAATGCAAAGTCGAGTTTTTACGGATCTCCACGTTTTCGGGTCCAGAGAATCGTCTCCAACTATTTTTTTTATCAAATCGGTCTCAATCGACGCGGTTTTTTCAAACTCGGAACTGATTAGATTTTGGATTTGATCGCTTCAGTACTTTTCGAATTATTCAAATAACAAAATTCTCAAAAATTCATATAAAAATGACGATATTTTAGATAACGGATCCACGAATTTGAATGAAATTTGGTACCACATAGTTTTTTGGATCGCTGATCACGAATCTGAAGTGAATTTTGCAAAATTTTAATTTGGCGTATTCGATATGCTTCAAGAAAACTGAAAACATTTCGATTTTGATGAAAATTGCAGTACTCGGTTTTTTCTTTTAACCGCCGATCAAGAATCTGGGGTCAGATTTTCAAAATTCGTAATAGTTGGAAACAAAATAAATAACGAGAAGTTCAAACCCGCTTGTTTTTTGAAACACAAAAAACCGTTGATTCGACGTAATATTTCACCGAGTGCGAAAACAACGGTACCTACACAGAAACGTGTACCTACTTTCGTGCCAAAATCGATGAATCTTGGTCTCGAAAATAACTCGCGGTTTACCCCTGGCGCACGAGTCGATCGGCCAATCTTGATAAACTCTCATATCAGGTCTCGATAGAAGAGTCAAGGTAAGACAGTCAGAGAGGAAAAACGATCGCGCAAGAGACGAAATGACGAATGAAATATCGTTCAAAAACGTGACGAGATTTATGACGAAATTTTGTGTAAGAATATCGTCACGCGAAGGCGTTATCGAACGGGGGGGAAAAAGAAAGAAAATAATGATATCACTGTTAAAAATATCGTGAAATTTCTCATGCAAACAGGAATGAAATTTACAAATCCTGGTGATTTAAATGAAATTAATGTAAAACATCTTGAAATTTCATATTTGTGTCTTAATATTGAAAAAAACATACAGAGTTTTTAATCACTGTATCTGAATATTGATATATGGTTCTATTAAATTTATCAAACTGTTTTGGAAACTCTAAACACACTATGATTCTTTTTTAGTTTTCAGTGACAAAGCGGTATTTCAGTCAATTATCAATAGTCGATTCAATTAATATCGTAAAATTATCATTGTCTGGTTCATTCTGCAATATTTGATGATCCGATTCGGCAATTATTGTAGCAATGGAAACCGATGTTTGAATGAAATTATCATGAATTTTCATATCATATGAGTATTCAGCCAAATTTTCGAATCTTGGCTATGAAATTTCCGAATGATTTTTAATTTTCAAAAACTATTATATGAATATTGAAATATTGAAAAAGAAGTATACGTTGATTGCTTCACATAGATTTTCATGAAACTTAATACAAATATTTCCAGTGTATTGAATGTATGAAAAATCCCGATATAGTTCAACGTACTCGACGATAATCAATCTTGTTATAATACAATATACCGCAATAGCAGAGGATAGATAATATCAGAATATAAACCACAAAAAGAACGAAAAGTGGCTTCTATTATAATATACGGTAAATTATTCCTCTAAATATACAAAAATAGGTACAATAAAGAAACCGGTGCACCGGTGCGGTTTTCGAGAGCTCCGGTCGTTAGATATCCGTGACTGAAAACATCTCGGTGTGTGCCCAATACATAAGAATTGATCCGACTATCCGTACACACTACGTGTACGTGTATAGATTCGGGGGCATTGTGTACCGGTGGCATTATAGACGTTCGGGGGGGGGGGATCGTCGAGTGTACTACACCGTCGGTACCCCAACGTCAATTAAGTTGGGCTAACAAGTTTACCGGCGAAACTCACTTATCCCATTTTTACCCCGGCACGGTGTAGTTCAGTCGTCGGCAGGGTATGGGCACGAAATACACCGAAGTTGGAAGCATTTGTCAAATAGAGGCATGGCTTTAGAAAATTTTCGAATGGTTCTAGTTTTGGTCAAACATAAAAGAGACGATATTCTATGCCCCAGGGGAGTGTCTGGCTCGCTGGCTACGATGCCATGCGTCGCGATGCCCCCCTTCCCTTCCGTCTCTGCCCTCGCCTCTCGCTCTCTGCCCGTTAGCTCCTCTGCTACTCCCGTGCATGTGCCCCCGAGTCTCTACCGACTGGCTGCCAGTCTAGGGCCTGCATGAATGAAGGCTGTGAGAGGTCCTTATGCCGCCGCCGCTGCGCCGCTGGCTCGCTCTCCTGCCTCTCTGTTGCAGCAGTGCACAAAACTGCTGTGCTGTGCACTGCATCTGCCCGAGAGAGGGACCGGGCCAAACGCGCGCGGCTATCTGTCACCTGTTCAAATTTTACAATCTGCCGTTCGTCTCGCGTATAAACTATACAACGTCGTCGCATCTTGTAGGTACACTCGATATATCAGATTTCACGATCGTTATCATTATTATTATTATTATTACTACTGTTATTGTATTTGGGTCATTCCACAAAATACCGTAAGCAAATCCGACCGCCAAATTCTTACGAGTTCTTCACATTATTTCGGTGTCAAGAATATTAATGATTTCAGGCTAAAGTTAACCGGGGTTCTCGTAATTATTAGATTTTTCCAACGGTTCAAGAAATGCCATAAAAAAAAAAAAAATTAAAAAATTGAAATGTCAATTTCAGCATGAAAATCGTATTTTCTTTGTTCTGAAAATTCATGAAATTTGCCTCTGACCTGCAATGCCGAAAAGCGTGTAGGTGATGATTAGTATGGTTGCGATATAAGGTGGTATCCGCCTCGCTCTCGAAACCGGTGCGGTCGTCGCTGCCGTTTCGACGGTGGCGTACGGGGTATCAGAAGAGTTCGACGCGATCCTCCCGTGTCGGGGGTTCGGCATCTCCGTTTCCATCCCCGGTTCATCTTCCCTCGATTTCTGCAGGCTGCAGCAGGCGTCACGGTCCTCGTTCGAGACGGGTGTTCCCAGAGTCCTCCGCACGTGCCGTCGCCTCCCTGTAACAAAATACCCAGAGTGTGCATATTAGAGGGAAGAGAGATCCCGTCCACATCCCCCCCACTTCCACCACCACTTTGTGGATGTCGCATATGCTCCTCTGTCTTTCTTTCTTCGCTCTTCCGCACGGCGCGGCGTTAAAACGTAGCTAATCTACGCAACGTTGGGGGCAATCTGTAGTAGCACCGCACGATATACCCGATACCTGAACCCGAACTGTCGTCGTTATCGACACCGAACCTCTTCGTTTCAGTTTCCAATCTCTCTTTATCGCGATGCCGTTTTGTCGAGACCCGCTCGTACTTGTAAAATCGCTACTTATACTATAGAGATACTTTAATACGAGGCACGCGCCTTTCGCGCGGCGGGGTGAAGCCTTTTCAAGTTTTTCACCGCACATACTCGCCGTCTTTCATTTTTTTTTTTTTTTTTTTTTTTTTTTTTTATGCTTCTCTCTTCTTACCCTCTGCCATCTGTCCACGATCGCGGTATCGTTTCTCATATAAGCCATACGGTATCAAAGACGATACAATGTAAGCCGTACATAGAGCGTACTAAAAATTCAACTCATTTTTTTTTTTTTTTTGTTACGCGTCTTATTAGGACGTTACGAGGTACGCGCTGTTCCGCCGTGACGCTTCACACCTACTTTAATCAAGGCGTATAGATCGTTTCGATGTTACGTCACTCGCGTGGGTCGTTTACGAGTCTCTTGTTATACGTTACACCGTTTCAAGTAACTATATGATCATTTCTCATTGATAATTATTTCATTTTTCATTCAAATCTCATTATTTCAGTCTCATTTCTACCGTTATTTTTCATTATTTCAGTTATACTCTCATTTATTTCTTATAAACTTATTCATTTTTCATTTATTTCTAATTATTTCTCAATAATATTTCACGAGCTATCGACACGTTATTTCCCCCTAGTGTGAATCATAAGCCAAACATGCTAGCAAGCGGTATGTACAATGCAGAGATACACGCAGGGTTATTTGGCGTCGATAACGCGCGCAGGCAGGTTGATAACGTGTGTCTACACTCCACAGCCTGTATGTACTTCTACAGGGCACAGACATGGCTATTGGGTACTCGGCAAATCGTGACGTAACGCCTCTAGTCTATGTCACAGTGCGATAATAAATTCCGAGTTGACGTCGAGCGAGGAAGGAAGAAGAATTACGTGTGAGAATACTTTGGATATAATATTCAGTCGATGGTGGGTGATTAGGATTGAGGTCATGAATCGTGTGTTTGAGTTCAGTTCAGAGATACGTATGTATATGTATACATATATGTGGCATTAAACGGACGCGATGATAGTGTGTCACATGAGCCATAACACGGTGTTCCGAGATATCTTCTTTCTTCTTTTTCTTATTCTTATTATTCTTATTATTCTTATTATTCTTATTATTCTTCTTATTGTTATTCTCGCGCCACGACTCCAGCGCAACCCACGTAGAGTCGGATTAATAATTGGTTATTTCCCTCCTCCTAGGGAGGATATATCCAAGGCAGTGTAATTTTTACACGTGTTCTGGGTCGAGAGACGGAGAGACTTGTGACTCGTAAGTATATTTAACTAAGAGACCTCTAATAGCCCCGCGAAGAATACGTACGTGTCGGGGGTATTACATTATTTAACTCTAATCGCGGATAGAGTAACGTAACCGTTCATTCTTAAATTTCTGTCATTTTGTCAATTTGTATGATTGCTCAATTTCCTGAGGTTACACGCGATATTGACGATTGGAGAGTCTATAACAGAATGAACGATGTACACTCTCGAAGAAAAATAAACGGGACCATAGATGAGAGAGAGAGAGAGAGAGAAAGAGAGATGCTATATATCTTATTGCAGCTGCATCCCAGAGCAGTGAGAGCGTCTTTTCTAAACACGGAAATTCATAGAGGCAAAATATGTATGCGTTCCAAATATAAGAAATAAATGTGTCGCAGGACTACCGCGTGGTCCCCTTGCATCGGATCGCCCCGAGTTTCAAATTGCCGGTACATAAGCATAAGCATATGAATCGCGCGTGGCTCTTCCCTTCTTCCCTTCTTCCCTTCTTCCTTGTTACGTGTCCCTTTCGTGGGTTATGGTTATGGGCCTGGGTCTCGCGCAGCCGCCGCGCCCGTGCCCGCGGTCTCTTCCTCGATTTCCCCCCTGATCCCTCCTCCTGCTCTTCCAACCACCAGCTGAAACTAGAAAACGTAGACACCGTATCCGGATGCAGCGGTCTCTCGTAGGAAGAGGAGGAGGAGGAGGAGGGGTGCGGGAGACGACCGGCGTCGGACGTGAAGATTACACACACCGCACGGCAGCGAGAAGAAGAAGAAGAAGAAGAAGAAGAAGAAGAAGAAGGAGGAGGAGGGGGGGGCACCCCCACAACGTGTCGTTATGGTAGTCGGCTGCACATATTTTTGTGAAACTTTTTCAGCCCCGAGGAGGAGCGAGCGAGCGAGTGAGAAGAGTGAGACGAGTCCTCTCTCGTCGTGTGCCGAGAGCGTGGTGGGTTTGGGTTCTCTTTAAATTCATTCTCTCTCTCCCTCTGTCTCTTCCATCCTCGCGTCTTCTTCTCTCGCTCGCTCTGGCTCTCTCTCTCTCTCTCTCTATGCGGTGTGGGAGATACGCGCGTGCTATATATTCACACATGTCGCGTGTCTACTCTTCTATCGCAAAGGTGCAGCAGCACGAGGCATACAAACTCTCGTGCCTCTACAGCTGCCAAACTTCGTTTATACTCCATTACCTGCGCGTTCTCAGACTCTGCATATATGTATACAATATGTATATATGTATATATTTATATAGATAGACAGAAGCGTTCTTTTAAACTCTCTATCCCAGGGCTATAGAATCGATCAACCTATCCTTTCCACATTTCTCTCATTTTCTTCTATATATTTTATTTCCGCCTTTGTCCACCGCGACTTTGTTTATACTCTATAAATTCGACGGTCACCATTAGCTTGACAGTCTCGAGATATATATATTCTTTTCTATATAGTTTTTTTATCATTAGTTGTATAGTGTCGCTTGTCACTACTGGATTAATCCCACGCCACTATAACACAGACGTTTCTGACCCCTCGGCCTTTTTTTTTTCACTTTATTCTACTATATCACGACAGGATGATGAAAAATAATTACTAAAGAGGAAAGTTGGACCATTTAGTGTCCGCTTTAGTCAAAAATCTGATCTAAAAAGGCATCATTGATGACTAAAAGTGACTGCGAAGTTTGTCACGCCCCTAGATTCGCGAGGGACGAAACCTCAATAGTTTTTTATGTAAGGACGTTCACTTCGTTGAAACAGACACATTCGACTCTGCCAACGTGAATATTTGTTACGTTTGTAGGAACTATGAGATCTTATCTGATAATTATTGGAACGAACCGCGACTCCAAAGACCAGATTCCTCGCCTAAAAAGTATCAATTCATCCAATGAAACCCATCATTGCGGATTACACGTTATTTTCCCTGATCAGGAAGAGCTGAAATCCTTATAATGTCAGAAACCGGGGCATTCACCTTATAGCAGTATAGTTTTTTTGTTGTCGTTGTTTCAAAAAATGTTTCGCTACGTTCGTCGCTCATTTTTCTCCATGTTCTTATCAGATTATAATCCCTATCTCGCCAACGGATCATCATGTTCTATTACGCATAGACAATAGCCGTTTGAACCATGTAAATCCCGGTACACGTCCGCGGTTTGATTTACCGTGGGATAAAATTTTATAAAGCGGAAGAAAATGTCATCTGTACATGTACGTTGTTAAAAAAACAAAAAAACAAAAAAAAAAAACTTGTCAAGATGACGAATAAAAATATAATCTTGCATAAATACACACGCGACACGTAACAAGATAAGAACAAAAAAAAAAACTCCCTCAATTATTCACTTCCTTAATCCTATTACCCATAATAATAATAATAATGATTGAGATCGTTTTACTCCGAAGCCCTCGAAATCTGTACGCGAGAATGGGGCAAAAATAATAAAAATGAAAAAAAAATCAAGTCTTGTACCATTAAATTATGTAAAAACGTTGCCTGTAACGTAAGAGAAGATCGATGAAACGAGGATCGATTGGAAAGTGGTTAACTGCAGCAGAAGCAGGAGGAAAAGGTTGGCCAGCGAGAGACCCTCTCACTCCGTCTCTCTTTCTCGCACCTTATACACCAAACGTAAAACGTTTCATCCACTAATCTCTGATACCTACGGGTAGGTAGGTTACCGAGCATAAGTGGATTCTTTCCTGTGAACTTTACCGCGGCGAAGTAGGTATATATACGTATATATATATATATAAAGAGGCGTAGAAAAATCGTATCATAATGATAACAATAATAATGAATAATAAAAATAAATCAATTTTATTTTATCTCATACGAGGCATAATATATATGCAAAACCCCGTTCAGCAGGTAGAACACCGACCGTATTTATAATAGGCGTTGCTCCGCTCTCCCCCACCTCCCATATTTAACATTGGCTAATGAACAGCTAACTATCGTCTTAATTAAAATTCAAAACTAATTAGTTTAAAGATGTAGAAGAAGAAGTATTATAGCAGCTAACCTCACGCCAAGAAACCCGCGTTGAGCTATGAGCTCCGTTCATCTCGCGTGACAAGGGGCTCTGTTACGATCATTATTTTTAAATATTCACTTTTTCTTAACACCTGCTTCAAATGTTTGATTTAGGACCCAAATCGCGTGTAAAGTAGGGCGAAGAAAAGTTCGCGCATGCGTACATCGTGGTGAATGATTGACTTATCTCCCTTAGGCGCACGCGCGAAAACTTTAACGGTAGACCTACTGGTTTTGGATCCCGTCTACCGATCTAACGCTTTTTCTAACTGGTCCTCTAAAATCTAATAGTTTTCAGCTTTGCTACCGTTTATTTTACAATTTCTAACGTTTTTCTAATTGGCCATTTCAAATCTACTAGTTTTCAGCTTTGCTACCGTTTATTTTACAATTTCTAATATTTTTTCTAATTGGCCATTTCAAATCTACTAGTTTTCAGCTTTGCTACCGTTTATTTTACAATTTCTAATATTTTTTCTAATTGGCCATTTCAAATCTACTAGTTTTCAGCTTTGCTACCGTTTTTTAATTTCTAACGTTTTCTAATTGGCCATTCAAATCTACTAGTTTTCAGCTTTGCCTACCGCTTTTCTTTGCAATTTCTAACGCTTTTCAATTGGCCATTTCAAATCTACTAGTTTTCAGCTTTGCTACCGTTTATTTTACAATTTCTAATATTTTCTAATTGGCCATTTCAAATCTACTAGTTTTCAGCTTTGCCTACCGCTTTTTTTTGCAATTTCTAACGTTTTTTCTAATTGGCCATTTCGAATCTAATAGTTTTCAGCTTTGCTACCGTTTATTTTGCAATTTCTAACGTTTTTCTAATTGGCCATTTCAAATCTACTAGTTTTCAGCTTTGCCTACCGCTTTTCTTTTGCAATTTCTAACGCTTTTTCTAATTGGCCATTTCAAATCTACTAGTTTTCAGCTTTGCTACCGTTTATTTTACAATTTCTAATATTTTTTCTAATTGGCCATTTCAAATCTACTAGTTTTCAGCTTTGCCTACCGCTTTTTTTTTTGCAATTTCTAACGTTTTTTCTAATTGGCCATTTCGAATCTAATAGTTTTCAGCTTTGCTACCGTTTATTTTGCAATTTCTAACGTTTTTCTAATTGGCCATTTCAAATCTAATAGTTTTCAGCTTTGCTACCGTTTATTTTGCAATTTCTAACGTTTTTCTAATTGGCCATTTCAAATCTACTAGTTTTCAGCTTTGCTACCGTTTATTTTACAATTTCTAATATTTTTTCTAATTGGCCATTTCAAATCTACTAGTTTTCAGCTTTGCTACCGTTTATTTTACAATTTCTAATATTTTTTCTAATTGGCCATTTCAAATCTACTAGTTTTCAGCTTTGCCTACCGCTTTTTTTTTTGCAATTTCTAACGTTTTTTCTAATTGGCCATTTCGAATCTAATAGTTTTCAGCTTTGCTACCGTTTATTTTGCAATTTCTAACGTTTTTCTAATTGGCCATTTCAAATCTAATAGTTTTCAGCTTTGCTACCGTTTATTTTGCAATTTCTAACGTTTTTCTAATTGGCCATTTCAAATCTACTAGTTTTCAGCTTTGCCTACCGCTTTTCTTTTGCAATTTCTAACGCTTTTTCTAATTGGCCATTTCAAATCTACTAGTTTTCAGCTTTGCTACCGTTTATTTTACAATTTCTAATATTTTTTCTAATTGGCCATTTCAAATCTACTAGTTTTCAGCTTTGCCTACCGCTTTTTTTTGCAATTTCTAACGCTTTTTCTAATTGGCCATTTCAAATCTACTAGTTTTCAGCTTTGCCTACCGCTTTTTTTGCAATTTCTAACGTTTTTTCTAATTGGCCATTTCGAATCTAATAGTTTTCAGCTTTGCTACCGTTTTTTTGCAATTTCTAACGTTTTTTCTAATTGGCCATTTCGAATCTAATAGTTTTCAGCTTTGCTACCGTTTATTTTGCAATTTCTAACGTTTTTCTAATTGGCCATTTCAAATCTACTAGTTTTCAGCTTTGCCTACCGCTTTTCTTTTGCAATTTCTAACGCTTTTTCTAATTGGCCATTTCAAATCTACTAGTTTTCAGCTTTGCTACCGTTTATTTTACAATTTCTAATATTTTTTCTAATTGGCCATTTCAAATCTACTAGTTTTCAGCTTTGCCTACCGCTTTTTTTTTTGCAATTTCTAACGCTTTTTCTAATTGGCCATTTCAAATCTACTAGTTTTCAGTTTTGCCTACCGCTTTCTACAATTTTCTATCGATTTGTTTCCCCTTGATTTTGTCACAAAAGATGAATGTACGAAAAGCGCTATTAAATATTATAATCATAGTACAGTGGTAGGTTGTATATATACTAATTGTAAGTAGTGATAACATTGAAGGTCTCTTTGATCGGTAATATTCGATAATTTCACGATATTATTTTGGATGTGAAAAAAGTTTATATCTACGTACATGTGACACACACATGTGTTAGTAACATGAGACCAAATAGAAGATCATTTTGATAGAAAATTCAAATCTACCCGCTTTTTCTCATGGATCTACCGCTTTCTACGAAGTAGACCTGGCAGCCCTGAATTTGCAGCACTCGCCTTCGGCTCGTGTTGAAAACTCTATACTAATTCTACATCGCCACGCGATCTCCTCTGCTCGATGGTCGAATGATAACGATAACGATAAAGAAAGAAATATAGAGTCGAGTAAAAGAATTTCTGACAGTATAATATTAGTAAACGTCCAGCGTATAACCTGACCTAACCGTAGCTCATAGGTAGAAGCGGGCGCCAGTCACCCACCCGACTCGACCCAACCCAGGGTATCCATGGCAGGCAAGGCACACATGCTCCGCATCGGAGCGTCGGCGGAGGCGTCGAGAGCCGCAGATGGTTTCGGAACGCGCGCGCGCGTGTGTCTAGGTATATGTTCTTCATTTTTTTTTTCTCTTTTCCTCTTTTTCACTTTTTTTTTTAACCACAGCTTATAGTTTATACCCTATACCCTATACGTATCGTGGTGAAACGGGATAGACCGTATCGTCGTTTGCGTTATAACGTGTTAAATTTTTTTTGACGGAGATAATTTTTATTATTGTTATTATTATTATTATTATTATTATCTGAATATAACCGCATGAATGAATAATTTTGAACCAGTCCTTTTCGGCTGTCGTAATATTTCAACATATTTCACTCAATTCTTATACAGACATATGTATAAGATTAATATGTAAACGAAAAGAAGTAATTTATTCAAGAATCGATAAATGTGTGTGTTTATTTATTCATTTTAAATCCACAATCTATACGCGGTGTTAATGAATTCTTTGCTTTAAATATATATATATATATATGTATACATATACGGTTTTCATTCTTACTTCCGACTATACGCTATACATATATCTGCACAGTGCGTGTGTCTATAATCGTATATTTACAACGGAATGATAAAAGAGAAGAGAAAAAGTAAAAAAAAAAAAGAAGCATCTGCAACGGCGCGGCACTATAAAGTGGAACGGCGACGCATGTACTACATGTTACACGAATGCATATAAATATCGTGTATATAGCACCCTATACATACGAATATACTATATCTGTATGTAAATATCTATATCTATATCTACATCTACATCCATATCTATATCTATATCTATACACGTAAATAAAAATATATGTGTCAACTCTGGCGGGTATATGAGCTAGTTTTTTTCCCCTTTGTGTATTTATATTCACCTGTTTTCCCTGTATAGCTACATTATAGTATTATAGTGGAAGTGTGCAGCATTCAGGAAAAAAAAGAACCTGTGCGCGCGGATTGCACACGGGAGATAAGGAAGACCGCGCGCGTGCATACCGCATGCATTCATATCACAGTCTATGTACAGGCGTTACGAGAACGTGGAATTGAGATTTGCCCATCATTTTTGAACAAACAAGAAATGCTGTCTATAAATTCTCTAATCTTTATTCTACAATATCACGAACGGATGATGAAAAATAATCATCAAGGAGGAACAAGTTTAACCATTTAGTTGACGCTATTATACAGTCCAAAATCTGATATAAGAAGGGATTATTGATGACTAAAAGTGACTGCGAAGTTTGTCACGCGGCGAGAAGGGGTCAAATACCGGGTCCTTTCGGTATTCCGTTTATTTCAGCGTTGAGCTAGTTTCTTTTTTATGTAAAGACGTTCACTTCGTTGAAACGGACACATTCGACTCTGCCAACACGAATATTTGTTGCATTTATAGGAACTATGAGATCCCATCTGATAATTATTGGAACGAACCGCGACGAGTGTCAGAAACTAGGGTCGCAGTGGGGTCAGAAACTAGTCTACAGCAATTATCGAGTGTCAGAAACTATCAGCCGCACTAGGCTCGAATAAAAGATGATCATTAAATTATTCATCGAATTATAGATTGAAAAGATGATCGTTACTTGTTGGAAAAGCTATATCATATATATTCAAGTTTGGTTTACTGTAAAGAATAGTTAACGCCGTATTTTCAACCCATATGAATGTTATAATTATAACTAGACATTTTTCTAATGAGCGTAGATACAGTAAATTGCGAAGGATATATTAGGCGATACATATACCACGTACATAAAAGGCTCAAGTAGAATAGAAAGAAAGAATAGAAGAAAAAAAAAACCAACAATAACAGAGAAAGCGGGGTGTACGCGTATAGGCATATATACATGTACGTAACGTGGTCTATACGGTAAATAGCGTACAGAGGTATGTCAGTCGGTTTCCTGTATATTATACCAAACCCTGGGTGAGAGTTTGGAATTGTTTAGCATAGATCTACAAACACAGACACAGAGACGTAGAAAATATACACAATAAAAACTTCTACCGCGCCGATGCAGTCATTGTTTTATCCGTGGGAAAAATTAAATCGCGAAATGTCAACCGATATTCATCCGCGTCCATCGTCTCTGCCATTTATTATTATTCCTTTGTCAATGTGAAATCCACTCAATTAGAAATACAAAATATGCATATGGGCAATTCCACCAATTATCAACCAATGTTTGGGCCCGAAAAAATCGATTTGCCTCAATTTTTTTCCTCGCATTCTGTGAACCAAGATTGGCAGATTCACCAAGTTTCAGTCAAATAGGACTTACCATTCACGAGGAATACGATATTCAATTTTTAGGATAAATTTTTTTTACGCATTTTTGACGTACTTCCAACGTCACAATAAAAATTCGAAAAAATACGTTTTTCATGTGAAAAACTCTCAGCTTTTCGAATCCATTTTTTATTTTTCACTATCTCTGCTGAAACCAGCTCAAAAACACGTTTTTTGACAAAAAAACAGCGATTTCTCGATGTGCTCAATGTTTTATCATTCTTTTGAATTTTTATTCCGAAAGCTGAGATTTTTTAAGTAAGAAACCCAAATTTTCAGAGTGGGACGGCTACGTGGTCGCGTGTGAGCTACGATTAACCCCTTGGCAATGATGCAAAAATGGGATTTTCGTGCCACGTTTGTATTTGAAAAAAAAGTCAATACATTCATCCTACAATCTCAGTACTACGGTTTTTGAGGTCACTGAATCCGAATCTGAAATCGGATTTTTCAAATTCAAAATGGCGGATCCAATATGGCGGACGCAAATTCGGAAAACAGTTTGATTCCGATGAAAGTGAGTAACTTCAGGTTTTCGAGGTCGCTGGATCCGAATATGACGTCAGATTTCCAAAATTCAAAATGGCGGATCCAATATGGCGGAAGAAAATTTCAATAAGCCTTTTTTTCAAACACAAAAGTGGCACGAAAATCCCATTTTTGCCTCACTGCCAAGGGGTTAATCGTAGCTCACACGTGACCACTAGCCGTCCCACTCTGAAAATTTGGGTTTCTTACTGAAAAAATCTCAGCTTTCGGAATAAAAATTCAAAAGAATGATAAAACATTGAGCACATCGAGAAATCGCTGTTTTTTGTCAAAAAACGTGTTTTTGAGCTGGTTTCAGCAGAGATAGTGAAGAATGAAAAATGGATTCGAAAAGCTGAGAGTTTTTCACATGAAAAACGTATTTTTTCGAATTTTTATTGTGACGTTGGAAGTACGTTCAAAATGCGTAAAAAAAATTTATCCTAAAAATTGAATATCGTATTCCTCGTGAACGGTGAGTCCTATTTGGCTGAAACTTGGTGAATCTGCCAATCTCGGTTCACAGAATGCGAGGAAAAAAATTGAGGCAAATCAATTTTTTCAGGCCCAAACATTGGTTGATAATTGGTGGAATTGCCCATATATATGTATAAAAATAGTATGAATAAAAAATTTCAAGTGTAAATCTTACGTACAAATATCGTAAATTTTCACATCTAGACATCATCATTTCAATACGTATTGATTTTTTTTTAACCCCGTTCACAGAGAATTTACCAGAAAAATCTGTGAAGCATTGAGAAAAAAAAGTCACATTTATAGTGAAAATTTGGGTCCGAAGTATGAGAAAAAGTGAAAAATTCTCTTTATAATCGATTTATCGGTGAAAAATAATCGATTACATTTTAGCCATTTCTACAGTGCCCTTGCCATTATACCTATTAACCCTCGGTCATCGTCTAGTCATCCGGTTCCGTTCTTCGCTGCGGTGTGCAACGACGGTGCACTTTCTCTCCCCACATATACAGCCGCACGCAGCAGAGCTCGGGGCGGCGGAAAAGAAAGAGCGAGACCGTGTTTTCTCCCCCATTTCATCAATTTTTGTCCCATTTTATAACTGGGAATATAATATAATATGTGGTTCGGTAGCCGCGTCGTCCCCCCCTTTTTTTGTTTTTTTTTTTCTACCTCGACGCAGACAATCTCCTCAATTCGTTTAGTTTGACGATTAACGGTGGTTCGTATATTATACATATACACATACGTCCAGAGTCCCTTTGTCGGCTTTATTACAGTTCATTGTTGCGGCTGATTCGCGCGTTGAAGCCCGCGCAACAAATAGACTCGACATATTGGATCATTGGGGCGGGATAATACGCGATTGTTGTACGTAGGTATACCTCTGGTCATTCAGGTTTGTATATTGTACTCTGTACGTTATAACGTGATCAAATTTTCGCCAATTAACGCTACGATACGAGCCAACTGGAGGTCGGCTGATGTGTTTGACCGATGACCCAGTTTTCATTGATCCTCGTTAAATCGCAACTACTGTAGCGTCTGAGATCGCGCTTGACCGCTGGCGTGAATACATGAATATACTTAAATCAGAATTATAACATCGGGCGCGATTGATACAAGTTATGATAATCGAAGTACGATATGGGCTCCAGATTTTTCATTATTTATTTATCCACATTACTCAGGTGTCAACATAAAGATTTCTCGAGTATGAAAGATCTCCGACTTCGGTTGATAGCGATTTTCTTGGTCTAACTGTGACTCGGAGGTGAACGAGCCAAAAACGTTTGGAGATGATTTTCACCGAAAATTTCCTGAATTTTCAGGAACAAAAATTCGATTTTCAAAAAACGATGGGAATCGTGGTGAAATTGAAATTTCACGTCTTTTTTCGAACCGTTTATAATTAGATTCGGAAAATTCGAGGTAAAATCTACCAATAACGAAAACCCTCGTTAACTGAAGAGTCGGAAATCTTTCATAATCGAGAAATCTTTTTCTCGAAACCAAAATAATATAAAGAACTCATAAAAAATAATTTAAAAATTCGGAGGCCGGATATTGCGTACATAATTTGGTGTAATGGTCCCACATATATATTGTATGCATTTCTTCGTACAAGAGACCAAGAAAGAAAGAAAAAAAAAATAAAGAAAAAAATCAACTAAACTTCTCTACACTCTGGGATATATGGGATAGATTACTTATTTAACTCGAAATGGATATGCGAAGCCTGTATAAAGATACCGTATATTGGAATTTTCTAATGGTGTTTCTCCTGTATCTTCTTTTTACGCAGATATATATAAAACCATATATAATACATTTATTACCTATTCAGGTAAAATTAGACATTAAAAAGAAAATAAATTAAAATAACAATCATTCCCAAACCGTGTGTACATGTAGAGGCACTTTCATTCATTATAAACATACAATCGGAATAAAAATGACGAGAAATAAAAACAGAATTGTATATATGTAAAAAGTTTGAAATAATATTTGATTTCGATTATACACGAGCATTAAGATTGTTGGGAATCAGAGAGAGGGTCAAGGCTCGCTGGTCGCTATACTATCCCACCGACAGAAAACTACCCACCACCACCACCACCACCACCACCACCACCTTCGACTGCACCGATGTGCCCTACACCCTACTCCCTACTAACTAAGGGGGCACGGAGCAAGGAAGAACGGAGCGCGGCGTACCTACATGGGAGGCCGACGACGACGGCGAGGATATAATATTACAGGGCTCAGTCAAGTCCACTCCCGCGGGTTATGGCTATGGTTACGGTTATGGTTATGGTTATATTATTCCATCCTCAAATTCCGTTTGTATGTTCTCCAATAGGAAAAGTTTCATGATTTTTTTTTTCCATTCTTTATTCTCTTATCCGATAACTTGATGATTAGGATTGATGAAAAAAAAATATTATACCTAATTGTTTTTAGTCCTTTTTAACGTAAATCAAGTTTTTTTTTCTTTTTTTTTAATACACCGTTTGAATTCAGTCACACAGTACAGTTCTACCGTCTGGCGGCGCTGCGGACGACCATGGCGACCGAGGTGCTTTGTGACGTCACGTCGCGTTTGAAAATTGATAATCTCCAACTGCTGAATTTGATTCTATAATTCTTATGGTTTTTAAAAATTGTATTCAATTATCACGCATCCATTTATCATGGAAACTTATCTATCATATAGACCGAGAGAATTTGAAGAAATGAATCGATATTGAGACACAACCACGTGTTCGTGCGGTCTCGGTATAGCCGGTATATAGCGCCCATAATGAGAGGTAATAAAATAAAATCCGAGTACCCGTATACCTATAAACCCGTAATAGTACGTGTGTGTATATAGATGTATATAAGGAGGCTAAGCCGAAAATCATATTATCCTATTATAGAGTCTATAAATAAGAAAACGAAAAAAAAAAAGATCAAACGACAATAATAATGATAAAATGAAAAGTCCTCAACCACGAGGATTGATCGGTGGTGGAGGGGTCGAGTTGGCGCAAAACCACCGCACCCGGGTCTCTCTCGTACCTAGTTTGTACAAACGCACACGTTCGTGCACATTGCAGACTGCACAAGACAGAGAAAGAGAAAGAGAAAGAGAGAGAGAGAGAGAGAGAGAGAGAGAGAGAGAGAGGCCAAAAAGGTTTTTCGGCTCTTCTGGTTCTCCGGTGAAAGAAACACCTGGCCCCCTCCCGCCTCTTATGCTACGTGCATGACACTAGCGTGAAAAAAGAAAAAGAAAAAATCCACACTCCGTGCGTGTGTTTGTGTTTGTGGGGGCTGCGTCTGTCGTCCGCCTGCCTCATGCCCTCAGCTCCGACTCCCGTCATATTATCCTATCCTAAACTATATTACCGGGGTCCCTCGCTTTTCGCTCCTTGCCGGGCTGCTGCCACCGTCACGATTCCATCTCCTTTTATCGGCGTTTTCGTGTGTTTCTCTTACGCGTATGTATGCAAGCAAGGGCGAGTGTGCACTGTCGCAAATTTCTGTATCAAGTTTGTATATTAAAATTCAACCTTTTCAATATTTCAATATTCGTACAACAGTTTTGAAAATTCAAAATCATTCGGAAATTCGGCTGAATACTCGTATGATATGAAAATTCATGATGATTTCATTCAAAAATCGGTTTCCACTGCTACAATAATTGCCGAATCGGATCATAAAATATTGCACGATGAACCAAAAAATGATAAATTTACGCTGAAAAGTAAAAAAGACTCATGGTACGTTTTGAATCTCCAAAACAGTTTCATAAATTTAATCGGTATGTTTTTTTCAATATTAAGACCGAAATATGAAATTTCAAGATGTTTTATGTACATTCATTTCATTTCAATCACCAATTGCATTTGTAAATTTTATTCCTCTTTCTATAAGAAATTTCGAGATATTTTCAACACACCGACGAGCGTCGAGGACGATGCAGCGATTGAGAGAAAATGTCTGTATTCGAAGGAACCCGAGCGACCATCGGCATCGGTCACCGTCCCTTTTATATTATATCGGTATACCCGGTTTGCCAGTGCACCGATCCGGAGGATATTTCACCGCAAACGACGCTCCGCAGTTTCAGAAGAAGTAATCATTCGAAATTGTCCTGAAATTATCGCTTTCTTTATCCCCACATTCTGTTTTTTTTTTTTTTTTCGTTCTTTCATTCTTCTTCTTTTGTGTGTATTATACCTGCTTATAGCTTCCCCCCATATCCTTCCGAACCTCTGTTTAACCTCGTAGTCGCGTAAGTAACGACCGGCACGACAAAGTCGAATTATTTATTTCGTATTCGGAGCGATATTTTCTTCAATGAAATTTCATATATATATTCTCACAATTCGCACAATTCTTATCGCGAATTACCGATCTTGCGTTTGGGTTGCAAACACCGCGTCTATGATTAATCGTTCATTATTATTATTAATATTATTTTCATCGTCATACCTCGAACTGCGCGTTATTACCGATCACAATACAACGATAATTATCTATAGCCACTTGTTCAGATGTATATGGTGACGACAGAAAAATTAATTCCAAGAATAAAAAAAAAAAAAACGAAAACTGTGCTGAAATAATAATGAAGCTGAAGCTAGCAGCCATAGTTGGCAGAGCCAAAAGTGTCGAATTCAATAAAAATAAGACAATAAGAAGGGGCTATAGAATTTTTTTTTTTTTTTTTTTAATATTATCCAAAGGTACGTGATTCTTTACCATGAAATTACAGACATGAATCTGTACTAGGTGATTTTATTCAGGAGAACTTTGAAATTTTTTACTGTTGACTATAGCTGCTAGCTTCAGCTCCATGAAATTATAATGTAGGTAGGTACGGCAGAAATTTCTGTGTAGCGAAAATGATATTCGCAGTCAATTGAACACCCGCGCACCGGTCCCTGACGAATAGTGCAGGTGTTATGAAAACGATATCGAATACCATACGTCGTCGAACATATTTCCTACAATATTCGAACGACATAAGGAGCGAAAGATGATAAAAAATAAACCGAAGAATTAGTGAATTTTTTTTTTTTTTTTTGTGTCTTCTCGTTCTTCTTCGAGGTAATAATTATCATTTTCTAACAGGGTCTCTGGCGTCAACGGAATATCATCAAATTCCCTGATATTTTTCGGTTTTCCAGTTAAAAATTTCTATTATTCCCAGGAATTTTTGAACCCAGTTTTCTATAGAACATAAAATTGTCAATTTTCATTGTAATTTTATCTTACATAAACTCATTTACCAAATGGTCATTAATTATTGCGTTCCCAATAAACGATGATTTGAGAATCGTTAGATTTTGTAAATTCGCGATTCTTATCCAAACTGGACCATTTCTAGCTTAAATTTGTCGACGAAGACGTTTTCGTACGGCGCTCCAATAACCAAACTGAAAAACAAATTTTTAATCGAAAAATTTAATCGTAAAGCAGCCTCGATTTGATCGAAATGGAAAAATTTTCTAATCAGATCAATTTCCAAACATTTCAATTCAAAGAATTTAAGGCATAATAATAACTCTGTGATTATAGACCAGGAATTCGAATATTTCCACAAAAAATTGTACAAACTGTATATGTGGAAAAATTGAAAAATCCAAGGATACGAATCCGAATTCCCTGACTTTTCCCGGTTTTCCATATTTCCCCGACAGCCTGTCTAATCACTTTTATGATTATTTTTTTATCACCGGATCTCACGATCGGATATACGAAAATATATTTTTATATGCGGATGCTCGCGTGACGGTGCTGGTATTATATATATATATACATTTGTCGCAGTCAGTCGCGGAATTTATCAGGCAAAGCTCGTGGTGCAGTCGGTGCACGGAAGGATATGCGGGGGAGGTGGGGGACGCGATGACCGCGAAAAAGACGGAGAATGTGTCTGGTCGAACGGCGAGTTATCGAGGCGGGCATAAAGGGGATGAAGAATAAGAAGTTTCATTTCCGCAAATTAATACATACATAAATCATATATTCCGGCGTGACGTCACTTCCTGGAAACGATTCACGTACTGTAGACGCGGAGCGCGGGTTTTTCAAAAGATGAAAAAAAAAAAAGCAGAAAAAAAAGTCTGAAAGAGAGATACACAGAGATGAAGACTCGTACGTAGGTACCATACAGTGTATCTAGACGTACTCTCTTTTCCTCTCACTGTGTTATGGGAACTAAAACATAGTCTGTGGGCAATGTGTTATTTATAGAATTATATTTAAATCCGGAAACAAGGGCATTGACATTCTTATTTGGGGTAACTGCAGCAGCAGACGACGGAATTTGAATAAAAAAAAACCTACTCATCCGATGATTAGGATTAGAAATTAGCGGGAATGTTTTCAAATTTTCAATAATAAATCTATGAAACCTGTTATGTAATCAACGAATTAATTAATCATTTCACATCGATGATATATAAATAGTAAAAAAAATATATATCACTGACCAAATTAGGTAAATTCGGAAAAATTCGTGGTGATTCAAGTATATATATATATATATATAATAAATAATGCTCCGAATCAATGGTCAAAGAGAACGATTTTTTTTTTTTTTTTAAACGTTTTCATTCATAATTTATGTACAAGTTTTGCTACTATTTTCATTGATCAAGATTTCCGATTGAGGAAGAGAAAAAAAAGCATTTTTCGGATTTCCCGACTTTACCCTGACCTCCCGATGTTTCCCTGACCAGTGGCCATTGCACCACGAATAACCTACTTTTTTCGGCTAAAAAGTTCGTGCGGACTGCGGAGTGGAGAGTGGAGAGGCACTAGCCCGTGGTTGCGATAACGATATAACCAAACACGCGGTAGAGTGTGTAGAATTGGTGAGTATATACCGACCAGCTACCTAAAGCACCTAATCACGATTTGAGATATCTGTAACACGGCACGAAGGCGAAAGAGATTAATTGTCGATCGCCGCGGTTGTGTGTATGTAGGCTACGTGGTATAGCGCAGTTACTCAAAGATATGTCGGACTCTACCCACGAAACTAGAGTTAAGGATGTAGTTCGAGTTGAAAAATACCGAAAATCATACTTCATTGCGGATTTCTTTACTAAATGCATTCACCTATCTCGATATCTGCAAAGATCAAATCAGAATCTGATTTTTTAAGTGTTCTAATCCGGGCCCAACGGTAATAATCCGTAAAAATGATCCAATCTCTCAGCTCAGAATGAGAGTGATACAAATCGCAAAAAGTCAAGAGTGATGAGAAACTTGGAACTTGTCCTCGGACCAAACTAACACCAAATATGAAACTATACTTTGATTAATCTTTTTCTGAAGTTCTCAATTGATGGTCTTGCAGCCTTTTACAAATCTTTGATTATCTCGAAAACTAATTTTCACCTACTTTTCAGATTCCAAAATGTAACTCGCGATGAAATATTTATCGAATCGACTACTTCTAGTCTCACAGATATCTTCTCACTGAATCCAGGTGAATAACTGTCATATTTATGCAAAAATACAAAAAAAAAAAGTGCCTGTTTGGGGGAAATTACCTCATTTCTGATAACTTAAAAAATTGTTCATCCGGTTTTAACCGAGATTACTTCGTTCTCAAGAATTATTCGCTTCACGTTTCTTTTCCGTGTCTGGTCTTGCACGGTAATTCTTCCTCCTCCTCCTTCCAGACACTGCATTGAACTTGTAAAAAGTTAAAGAGATACGAGTATAGCGAGAGACGTTATATAGATTGTGTCTACGATATTTTTGGCAACGATGTAAAAGTGTCTTTAAACACTGTAAAAGAAGAATAAGAATAAGAATCGGTCTGGAGCAGCAGCAACAGTCTCGTCCTCGTCGCGCGGTTCAGACACCGTCGGACGAGCAAAGCAAAGCAAAGTACGAGAATAAGAAGAAGCGAGAAACTCGCGGCGAGCTTTGGTGGTAGGGTATTAAGCCGCAGGTTAAATGAAAGAAGAAAATATCCCCCGAATTTCACCCCGCAACCAACCGTAAGCAAACAAACGGTTTACGCCCGGCCCGGATCCGAGTTTTGTTTGTGTGTACACAGGTACGCGGTATATAACCGGTACGTGCTTCTGCAGTATTTAAACCTGTGACCCTAAGTAACGCAGACCTTTAAATTCCGATTCAATCCACCGCTCGGTTTTCCCACATTTTTTTTTTACCCTTCCCAAATTCTTCTCTTTCCTCTTTCGACCGTATTGTACAGAAAAACCACGAGACAAGCGCCGCACAGAATTGAGGGAAAAAAGAAAATAGGATTTCATAACCAACCGACTCGCTGTAGGTCTCGATTGGGAAACGTCGGCATGTCACAACTGCAGTGTCTCCGCAGGTGATAATTACATTCGCTGCTGCACCGAACGCACCGGTACACTGTTAAAAATATCTCGAAATTTCTTATACAGACAGAAACGAAATTTCCGAATTATTTAGAATTTTCAAAACCGTTATATGAATATTGAAATATTGAAAAAGTTTAATTATAATCCACAAAAAGTATACGTTAATTGCTTCACCGTGTACATTTTCATGAAACTCAATACAGAAATTCCTACCAGTCTAGGCGGTATAATTAAGCGGTGCACCAAAGCACAAGCGGAAGACGAATAAAAAATCTACTCGTCTTAAATATGAACGATATATCGAAGGAATGGTTTTCCCCTTGACTAAGGTACGCGTAGTTCCGGATAGATTTGATTCAGTCGAGTCACTCTCTTTTACTCCCCCCTGACCAGACACTAAAAATCACCTTTCGATATAGTAGCATTGCGTACGAGAAGCACGTGTCGCCGAGTGTTCATTACACACCGCAACTGCAGCAGTGTGCTACGTGAGTGAGAAGGAGCCACGCTGGTGTGGGAGACGAACCCCGCCTGCCTGCCTGCCTGCCTGCCTCTCGGAGTGGAGTAACGCCGCGGGTTTAGTTTTCAGCTCTCCGTTTCTGACTAATCCCGTATCATTTCGTACTCGTATTCGTACCCCCCCGGCTCCCAACAAGACCGACATAGAATACACCCTGTTCGGATAGCCTGAATCGAATGAGACGGTGTAAATGTTTTTCCAAATACCCTATACGCAAATTCGGGCTACAAAATTGTTATGTATCGTTTCAACGATTACCTTCAAGTCACGGATACGCGGTTTATAGAAAATTTGAGGGGTTTTGAGAGGGGGAAAAACAAACATTTGGTGAAATGCCCCCCCTTTTCCTTTTTGTACGTTGCGAATTCATCGATATAAGAGGATATCGCTGTTTTTTTCTCTCTCGTTTCAGTGTCACGATGAGATATCGCGCGGTTGTATCACAGACGTAGGTACATAGAGAATTGTTACGAAAATAAATTTAGTGAAACATCGCTCGGTACATCCTATACTCCATAGAATGATAGCTATTTCCGTTAAGACTAACAAAACCTGTGGAAATCCTACTGTCTGTGTAGTTTCTAAAGATAAAAATCTCTCTTTCTTTCTCTCTTTCTCTCTCTCTCTTTATACCTCTGCACCTTCAAAGAGAGAGACACCCCGTTAACGAGAATATAATTGTCGCCGATCGCCACAGCAGAGCCTCACCATCACCATCACCGACACACGTGGTGTCTACATACCGTCATACCGGTCTACCCCCGTGCGTCTGTCTCTCCAGAGGTCTGCGGTAGGCCTACATAATACAAATCGGCGAATACCTCGTCGTCGCGAATTCAACACCCGTAAACAACTAAAATAATTATTCACCGAGGAATTTCAGATACTCCGATAGAGGCGCCGGGGCTCTTTTATCACCGAAGGTGTGTCTAAGCGACACTCGCGCGTAGATAAGCGTGACTCGATTCGACGACGATACAAAATAAGATAGAAAAGTGAGTTATCGGGTGAAATAAGATAAAGAATCGCTCTGACATCGTACAAAATCACTAGAAATTATAGAAAATCGTAAATGATTAGAAAATTGAAATCGTGAAATCAACGGAATCACTTGTACACTGAAAGTTTTGAGTGGAAAAGGGATAATAAAAACAAAAAATACTCCATGACCGACGTAAAATGCTGCAAACATGTTTGAAAATGCGGATGTACGATAAAAAAAACTAACCTGAAAGTCTGGCGAGGAATCGGTTCGTGCCAGGAGCGTAGATACATCCCGATGCGCCAGACGGGACAATGAGGTTTCCTCTCTTGATTGCCATCGACTTTTCCTCGGACAACATGACCGAGAGAGAGTGGGAGATGGATGAAAACTTGAAACTCGTAGCACTAAAACCAACCACACACTTCTCTCTCTCTCTCGTTCAAACACACTCCCAGTCGTAGTTGTGGTATATAGTAATTAAAAGGCACGCCGAAAGATTACTTCGAAGGCACGAGTTTAATTCCGTTCATTCTTTATATTCTCATCGCTAAAAAATTTAGTATCAAATTTTCGATATTTTTTTCTTCTTCTCTATTTGTGTTTGTGTTTGTAAAAGAAAAAAAAGAAAAGCCTGCGCGCCGACGTTGAGGCCTTTCTATACCCCCTACACACCTTCTTCCGACTATTTTATATCCCTCTCTCTCTCTCTCTCCGTGTGTGTGTGTGTGTGTGTGTCCGTCTTCAACACGCGAGCGAGAAAACGGCTTCTTCGATACTCTCTTCTCTTCCTAACCTCGCGGAGAAATAATCCGGGTACCGAATAACCTCAGTCCGTATCGGGGTAACTCGACCGATCGATTGATTAAAAGAACGGCGAAATGTGCATACAGTTCCTTAGTTATTCTTATCGCTCGATAAACGATCGAAGCTCGATACGTACGTTTTTATAGGTACAGGAAGGAAGTCGAGGCGACGAGGAGGATGTTGTGTTTTATCTTTTTTGTCTGCCTCTTGAGGAAGGAAGTGAGGGATGTAACATAAATCCAAAGGCAATAATGAGAGGAACGAAAGGGATTGTTTATTCTTCACGTATATCAGAGAGAAGATTAAAAGATACTAGATTAATTTATTGAAAATAAACGAACGATCGAGGCTCCGATCATCCCGTTCTACAAGAGTCGATAATGTCAGAAACGTTTGAACGGGGTCTTTGGGGCCCTGCTGGCCCCGTTAGCACGCCAATCGCCCGTCACACGACACACTGTCAAACACGAAACTTATAACACTACGCGAGGGTCGTTCTTTTGCGTTGAACAAGCGCCATTACTATTAACCCACGTTCACAATCACTGCTCCGTACCGCATTTCGTTCTCAGAGACGCGAGTCTTCCTTTCCTCCACTTCTTCCTCCTCTTCTTTCTCTTTCTCTTCCTCTTATTATTCGCGTTGTTTATGTTCCTCCTCGTATCGATAATCGTATATTGACACCGCGACTTGTTGTCGGTTATCGAACCTCGGCTCACATCGTTGATTGAAATAGGTTTTGCTCTAATATCGCTCGCCGAGGGTCGGGGATGTCGCACTTTGTTACTATCATCTATTCCGGCACACGCCACTAAACCAACTGGCCACATCTGCCGATTTGCCTCGATTGCTCGAGCCTCGTTGACTCGAATGAATGGCTCTGAGGCCATTGCCGGAAAACCACGAACCCGACCGAACATCCACGACGCATTTTACCTGTAGTACCGCTCTACCGCTCTACCGCTCTACCGCTCTACCGCTCCACCGCTGTACCGACGATCTCTCGCACTTTGCCAATTAGCTTCCCTACTCGATTATTATTTTCTTTTATTAACAAGCGATCATCGAAGAAGCTTCAGACACAATTATTGATAAGCCAAAGGGTTGGATGATGGAAGATAAACGGTTCAGAGGTTTCGATGCCTCGCAAGCCCCGCGTTATTATACTTAGGGCTTCTCGAATAACATCAATCGAATGAGCGTCAGTTTCCAGGAAGTCTGGACACACTCGTAAGCTCCTATTGTAACCGCGAGCCTACAAAGGGTCGTCGTTTGTCGCAAACTCCTGTTGTTCCGATCTCGTTCGTATTTTGAACTCGATTAGAGCCCGCGCGTCGCCCTCGACGCTGCTGTACCTACGCACACCTCCACCTGGTGATGGTGGCGCGACCTTTCACCGATCTATGGAACCGCGGCGATGGATAGGATCCCCCCGTGTCGGTACGGAGGTGACTCGACGCAGGGATATCGTTCAAACGATACTTATTTCGAGTTTAAACTGCATTTCTCGGAGGGAATTGTCAATTGAATTGGATGATTGCAGAATTTAGGTACCAGAGACGAAGACGCGTAACGTCGCGGAGGATGGCACGGAGTCGGATAAATAAATTGTTCTACTTTCGTGAGACGTCGTGAATTTTCTAATTAAGCCAGCCGTACGACCGTGACGATGATCTACTATAATCGCATCAACGCCCAGCCAGCTCGCGAGATATCCTGGATATTTTACCAACTTCCGGTTTATCTGTCTTCACAGAGAAGAGGAATTTATCGTAATCTGCACTTCTGTATCGTTTTTTGTATCGCCAGATTTGCAAAATTCAAAATATAATTCAAGGTCGAAACCTCCTCGTTTTATTTCATAATTTGTATCAAATTCGTTCACAGATAATGCGAACGGTTTGGGAGAAGAGGATTTCGTATCGCAGTGGCTCGTCGTAGTCGGTTGTGTGAAATAAAAATATAAAATATAAAAAAACTGAGAATAATTCTATAAATAATCATGTAGATGAAAAATTATTCAACCATTTCGTTTCACCTGCTACTCGAGTCCGTGGACTCGGAACATCTGCACTGCAATATCCTCTATTTTATCCCGCGTAGCCTGTGGCTTACTTGTTTCTTGACCGCGCATCACCGAGTCACTGTTTTCTCAAGCATGGAAATTAATCAACCTCCGCGAGGATCTGTATTACCTCCAACATTTCACGAAGAATAATCATAACAATACCGACGTTACGAGAATCGGAACGAGAGCGAGAACTCATATCAGAAAAATTGCGAAATGGGGAAAAACCCGGGAGAAATGTTCGAAGACCGAGTACCTAAATTATTCATTTTAGCAATGGAAACCGATTTTTCTTTTTATTCTGTATATATAAAATTTGTTATAATCTTGGCTATGAAATTTCCGAATGATTTTTAATTTTCAAAACTGTTATATGAATATTGAAATATTGAAAAAGTTGAATTTTAATGTACAAAAATTATATGTCAATTATTTCGCGTACAATTTTATGAAACTTCAGACAGAAATTTCTAACAGTGTAGCTGGAGATAAGAAGCCCGAAGTTCTTACATCGGGCTCACGACAATCAATATCGACCATATATTTGCTATCGTTATTAACGGCATAGGATCGTCCATTAGAGACGCCCCACGTTATCGGGAATCTGTCGTTGAGCGAATACCCACAGAACATGAATGCATTCGAGGGCGGTGTAATAACACAGTGGCCGCTATAAAGAGTAGGAAAAAAATGTCCTGATTTTTTCGTAACTGAAATTCGAAAGATTTAGTAGTTATTCAAGTATGTGATAAACAATGCTCCGAATCAATGGTGAAAGCTTTTTTATTCTAATTTGTACAAGTTTTGCCGCTATTTCCATTGATCAAGATTTTCGCGCGAGGAAGAGAAAGAAATCGCTGGAATCTTTTATTCTGTCTTCTTTTCTATCGCCATAAATTTCCTCGACTTTTCCCCGACTTCCCGGTTTCCTCTGACACATAACCGGATAGCAAAGAGTCTCGATAAGTCGTACCTGACAAAGTACAATTGATCAAATAATACCTGTTTCACAGCTTTGAATATATTTCCGTTACTATCTACGATTAACATCTCCAATAACGCTCTAATGTACTCTTTACCCTTTTTTTTTTCTAACACACATGAGAAATGAGGTGGCACGAAGGTAACGCTAATGTCCATAGCGGATGGCCGATTGCGTGTGCCATGAAATAGGTAAACAGGGTCGAATCCCTTGATTGTAATTACTCTCCCCGAATCGATTGAAATTGAGAAGAAAAAAATTCCGTCCATTAGACGCGATCGTTTAAATAAAAGATCGAGAATGATCAGCGTGAGGCTAATTTTCCAACTCCGTCAATCTCGTCGAATGAATTAACGAATCAATCATCGATGCTGTTGACTTTGAGGGTCGCCTGGCGTTCAATCAAACTCCCTTTTCCCTTTTCCGTCAAAAGTATACGGCACGTGTGTCCAATAGGTGGGTACCTGCGATTTACGGAACGGGGCTGATGCGCAGATCTATTATTCACGGATCCAGGCATTCAGCCGAGCCGCGCCGCGCACGCGTCCGCGTGATCGAGGGGCGACGGGCCGCGACGGATATCGCATATTCCTTGATAGGAGCTCCGCGCGTCCGCAGGACGATTTCTGACGGTCATCGAACGCGCGAGATGATCGGGTTTCTGTTGTTATTCGCGTTGCTCTACGCGCCCGGCGGTTCTCAGACCCCCGTCAGGATGAGTGAGTATAGAAATTCGAATTACGATCCGAAGTTCTACTCCCGAACGTATCCGTCGCATTACTTGCTCCAGTGATCGTCCTCGAGGAGGCGGACTCGTCCGTTGCCGGTTTGATCGGGGACGCCGTCTCATCCGCGGAGAAAGACTTCGCCAAGGGGATCATCAGCGTTCAAGTATCGACTGTCGAAATTATGAGAGAGTTCGAGGACGAGAGTTTCGATAAAGGTCAACGACTTTTAGCGAATTGTCCAAGTTGGGTTTAGCCAACTGTCCATATTCTTTGGGCTGCGTATGAGCCAGCCTATAAACTTGCCGTTATTCAATTTGTTTCCAGCTATTTCAAATTTTGCAAATCTGACTTCAGATTCGTGATCAGCGACCCAAAAAACTGTTTGGTACCAAATTTCATTCAAATCAGCTGATCCTTTCTCAAGATATCGTCGTTTTTATTGTATTTTTGGGAATTTTGTTATTTAAATGATGCAAAAAGTACTGAATCGATCAGAGCCAGAATCTAATCAGTTCGAGGTTTGGAAAAACCGCGTCGATTGAGACCAATTTGATAAAAAATACCCAAAGGTCAAACTCAAAATAGTTGGAAATGATTCTCTGGATCTGAAAACGCGAAGATCCAGTAAAAACTCAATTTTCATTTCCGGGGTGATTGCACTAAAAAATGGAGAATTCGATTTAATTCTTATCTCTCAAGTTACAAGGAAAAAAAAATGGCTTTCAAACGATTATTGTTCTTGACTTTTTATCACTTTTCAGTATCTAAGAACCTTCTTAAGTCGAATTCCAGATCTCAATGCACGGGACTATAATTGTTAAAAATGACATAATTATTTTGCTGCTCCTCAGCTTGCGCCTCCCTTTACAACGGGGTCAGTTTGATACTGGACATGTCGTGGACGGGTTGGTACAGGCTGCGCGAATTAGCCGCCGATTCAGCCATCTCGTACCTTCGTGTCGACAGCGTATTAAGCCCGTACGTACAGGCGATGGACAATTTATTGAATATCAAAAACGCAACGGACGCAGCTTTGATTTTCGAAACTGAAAAAGGTAAAAATTGGGTTTTCTGAAAAACATTGGTTTGTTAATTATAGTATGCAAACATTAATTTAATTCAAACTTTCTGTTGTTAATTACGATATAATTTGATCACATCTGCTAGTGACATTCGCAATATGTGGTGTTTAATCGAATAATACTTATATTCATTCATCAATTTGAGAGTTTGTGATAAATCGAAGTCTTTCATCTAATTTAATTATCGAATAATACCTCAAGAGGTAACAAAACTACTAGATTTCATCATTTTATCACAATTTGACTAAATTTTATTACTAATTTTAATTTGAAACGGTCTCCTTTTCGCTCTATAACGTTGTGACGTCACTATTCCGTATGACAAGACCGCGATCTATTAGCGTCGTCTACGGAAACTCACTACTCACTTCCGATATCTTCTAGTTTCAGCTTTATATCCGGGGAATACGTTCGGTTATTCGAATATCGCGGCAAAATAGTGAATTATGACGTCACGAGTGGTCATAAATCGATTCTGACCAGGTGATTCGCGTTTCACACAGTTTGAGGTAGTTTTTGAGTAAAATTGAAGGAATGAACAGATATTTATGTGCCATTCTCACGAGTAGAAGTTTACTTTCAAATGGGAAAAACTATCCAGGGGTCATCTAGAGCCCCTTTAGAGCCCTGGACAGTTTTTCCCATCTGTAAAAGTCAATTTCTTCACGAGATGCGCGCAAAGTAACTGTTTTTAGACGGGGTTACGTCATATTATCTGCGAAGTCATTTTGACACCATTCAACCAATCCGTACAAACTGCCGTAAAAATATTTTCCAAGGCAGCTGCCTCAAACTTCATAAGCTTCCTAAAGTGCCGCTTTGAGGCTTGAAAATAGTACATTTCAGACCGAGTGAGCGGGCGCTAAACGGCACTTTGCGCCCGAGGGCATGAAAATAGTATCTTTCGCCCGCTTTTAGCGGGTGCAAAGGACTTTTCCGCCCGAGGGCCGAAAAGATCTGTTTTGCGCCCGCTCAAGAGGTATGAAAAGTGGCATTTGGCGACCGGGTGTGAGAAAAGTAACTTTTTGATGCGAGAGAGAGAAGAAAATATCGTTTCACGCTGCCCGCACGCTCCGATATGTGTAAAGTGTTTAAGAACGACTCATGATTCATGATATGCGGTATTGCGGAAGAAGGAATTATGTGTGATTGAGTTCGCGGAGATCGTTTCAACGTCCGAGTTCACCTTAACTCCATTATTTCACAATCAAAGTCCGCTGCGGTGCTTCGTGATGCGTCGCGATGATGAATTATACGATGATGCAGAGTTCAATTTTGTCGGAATCGTATCATAAGACTTGGATAATCGACGCTCTTTGACCATAGCGAGATTTAAACAGTCATGTTTCCACGATAATTATCTACATTTTTTTTTTTTTTTCTTTATTGCACTTAATAATTATTGCAATAATTCAGTCCGAGGCAAAAGGAGGAATACGAGACGAGAGTTTATCGTATTCTCTTATCGTCGATGATCGCGGTTTGGTGATTGCAGAGTTGAACCAGACCCTTTACTATCTTATCGGTTACTCGATTATACGGGTTGTGGTTTTGGACGAACTTACGCCACAATCGAGTCTCAACATCCGGAAGATGCGGCCGTCGCCTTCGTACTACGTCATCTACGCGAACACGGCGAACATGGAGACGCTATTCACGGCGGTAATCGCGTGACGCTATCAAATATGAACCCGCGATAATCACACCTCCGTTGAATATCGCGAAGTTAATTACTCTGAGCGATTACTGAACCTAGACGACGTGTTATATTTCCGTACGACAATTCAGCGACACAATTTGAACATTGAAAAATATGCTCTTAGCGGTGAAACTATAGTAATTTTTTGTTTTTCGACTACTGAAAAGAAATCCAGAAAAAAGTGTTCCGCAAAAAACGCGGTTTTATACTAAAACCTAGCATAACTTTTTCAATTTTCAATATTTTTGGGCAAGAATTTAGAACGATAATCTCGAGTTGTAATACTTTCATTAAAAAATTGTTTAGTATAGTGTCTTTCAAAGAGTATATTTATTTCGAAGATTGAACTCGATGATCTGCGGCTTGAAGGGATATAAGAATAATGAAAGGTTTTCTGGCTTTTGCTTGTATTATTCGATCGAAAAATGAATCCTGACCCGGTGTGGTTATTAGGGTTTAAAAATTAGCGAATTTGGAGCGATTATAGATGAACAATTGATGAAATCCTCAGGCGATCGAAGGCGGTCTCGTGGAGAGAGACGGGACCTGGAACCTCGTATTTACGGACTATAATTATCAAAACTTTCGATACATAGCCAACGATCTGTCATTAAACGTTTCCATCAATATCCTGACAATGAAGAACGAGGTCTGCTGCCGTTTGGTCGGAGAGTCACCTTGCACCTGTCCGAATGACTTTCAGGCAAGTAGGAAATCACTGACCGAGACACTGTCTTCGCAGTACCGAGATTGTTACGTCCCTTTGTCGAAAGACCTTTTCAAATTCAGACTGTTAAGTCGTTGGAAATTCACCTGTATATTATTCCAACAGTCCCTTATTGACTATATGAGAATCCATCAATCATTGAAGCAAAGAAAAAAAAAAAATTTACCCTAAAAATTTTAATTGATTTAAAAATTCGTATTTTTGATTGTTTCATTTATTTCCTCAGTTATTCAATTTATTTCTCATTATTTTGAATACTTTTAATTACTTCAGTCATTTTCACAGTTATTTTTCATTATTCCAGTCATTTCCTCGGTTATTTTTAATCTTTCACGAGCTATAATTGACACGTTATTTCAACGAGTTACTTCGCCCTCGAGTATAGCAATGAAATGTTACATTTTTTACTTGCAGGGTGACGACATGCAAGAAAAAAAAAGAAAAATACTATCAACGATGATAATATCATTTGATTTCAGACACTTCCTCGTTACTTGAAACGCTTGATCGGACTTATGGTCAGCGTGATGACCGAGGTACAAAACTCCGGGGTCAGCGTCGAGCCGAGAGTAATTAATTGTAAAAATAAAGACGAAGTTTCCGGATCCGGAAACGCGACGCTACAATCTTTCAAAAAAAACTTGTTGACGGTGAAAATAATTCAACTATTCTACTATTCTTTTATAAACGCAACGATTGAATCAATTTCAATATATTTTCAAAATGACCAAAATTGATTAAAATCTACCAATTTTTCGGTAGTCATAAGAATAATTTATCACTCAAACTAAATCAATCCTAATGTAAACTTTGTTGTGAATGATGTAGAGAGCCATACGTTATTCTCCTTCTTTACAGAAACTCGACGGCAATGACACCTTCGAGTATCTCGCAGACCGGAACATGGTGACTTATCGTGCCGAGATAGAGGTGAAAATTTTATCCCACAAGGAGCTTGAAACATTAGGCAAATGGGACAATCGGGACAAGATAACGATCGAAAAGGGCAAGAAGATAGATCCAGCGAGAAGATTCTTCCGGGTTGGAATCGGCGAGGTATGTAAAGCCGAGAATTGAGTCGAATTGAGTCGCATTAAGTTGAACTGGGTCGAATTGAGTTGAATTAAGTTGAATTGAATTGGGTCAAATTGAGTTGAATCAAGTTGAATTGAATTGATTCGAATTGAGTCGAATTAAGTTGAATTAAGTTGAATTGAGTCGAATTAAGTTTTAATTGAATTGGGTCGAATTGGGTCGAATTGAGTCGAATTAAGTTGAATTGAATTGGGTCGAATTGAGTTGAATCAAGTTGAATTGGGTCGAATTGAGTTGAGTTAAGTTGAATTGAATTCAATTGATTCGAATTGAGTCGAATTAAGTTGAATTAAGTTGAATTGAGTCGAATTGAGTTGAATTAAGTTTTAATTGAATTGGGTCGAATTGAGTTGAATTAAGTTGAATTGAATTGGGTCGAATTGAGTTGAATCAAGTTGAATTGAATTGATTCGAATTGAGTCGAATTAAGTTGAATTAAGTTGAATTGAGTCGAATTAAGTTTTAATTGAATTGGGTCGAATTGGGTCGAATTGAGTCGAATTAAGTTGAATTGAATTGGGTCGAATTGAGTTGAATCAAGTTGAATTGGGTCGAATTGAGTTGAGTTAAGTTGAATTGAATTGAATTGATTCGAATTGAGTTGAATTAAGTTTTAATTGAATTGGGTCGAATTGAGTCGAATTAAGTTGAATTGAATTGAGTCGAATTGAGTTGAATTAGGTTGAATTGAATTGAGTTGAATTAAGTTGAATTGAATTGATTCGAATTGAGTTGAATTAAGTTGAATTGAATCGAGTCGAATTAAGTCGAATTATGTTAATTCATCGATCGCTGGTTCAAATCCCGATTTGACTGTCCAGGCGACGCCCTGGACGTACATGCAGGTGGATCCGGAGACTCAAGAGCCCCTGCGGGACGGAAACGGCAAAATCATGTGGACCGGATATTGCATAGACTTGATAAAGAAGCTCTCCACCGAAATGGACTTCGACTACGAACTCATTGTCCCTTCGGACCCCAAAGACTTTGGGAACAGGTCGGCGAACGGGAAGTGGACGGGGATCGTTGGAGACTTGCTTCGCGGGGTGAGACCTTTGATGACAGTCAATCGACGCTTTTAATTCTTTAGAATAATTGTAAATTCGATCAAAAAATGTCTAATTACTGTAATTTTGATCGGACATAAGCGAAGGAATTGATGAATTTAATTCAGGAAACTGATATCGCGGTAGCGGCTCTGACGATGACTTCGGAACGCGAGGAGGTGATAGACTTCGTAGCACCGTATTTCGAACAATCTGGAATATTAATCGGTAAGTATACGTGGTAGTTATCGATCGATATCGTTGTGTCTTATCATTACGCCGTAGCGGTGGGTCCGGCATTGATTTGCATATCTGTCAAATTACATCATGCAAGGCTAATAAAATGAGACCATCGCGTGCCACGAGCTATAGCTGACGGAAACTACCAGAATATATAAGAATGCCAAAGAAATTATAATTCACGAATAACCGCGAAGTATTGCATTTTTTTTTTCTTTTTTTTCTACAGACTTTTGAAAATTTTGTTTTGTGATTCAGAAAGTTCGACTCGAGCGGGGGAAAAATAACTCGTTGAATCGACGTGTCAATTATAGTCCATGAAATAATTCATAATTCACTCGAATTAATGAGAATAACCTGAATTGATGAAAGTTAAGTAAATTAACAGAGAATCAACTGAATCAATAAGTTGGATTGAGTTGAATTGAGTCGAATTGAGTCAAATTATGTTGAATCAAGTTGGATTGAATTGAATCACCTGAATTAATGAGGCGAATTAAATTGAATTGACTCGAATTTATTCAAATTACTTAAGATTAAATTAATCTGAGAAGAATTACGTCGAATCAAATGAATTATTTCAATTATTTCATAATTGATGAAAACATGGAACTTGAAGAGTATTCTTTGTTCTTTGATTTTTTATTCCAGTGATTCGAAAACCGGTGCGAAAAACTTCGTTATTCAAATTCATGACGGTACTCAGACTCGAGGTTTGGTTAAGCATCGTTGGGGCTCTGACAGTAACTGGGATCATGATTTGGCTACTGGACAAGTACTCGCCTTACAGTGCAAGGAATAACAAAAAGCTCTATCCCTACCCGTGCAGGCGAGTCTTCTGCGAAACTATATTGCAGAAAAAGAAACGATCCGTCTCAATTCTTACGAGTCGAACCAGAAGCGAATTTTTTATATTTTACAGGGATTTCACACTGAAGGAAAGCTTCTGGTTCGCTTTGACCTCCTTCACTCCTCAAGGTGGTGGCGAAGCTCCGAAAGCTCTTTCCGGAAGGACTTTGGTCGCGGCTTATTGGCTGTTCGTGGTACTGATGCTGGCTACCTTCACAGCGAATTTAGCGGCTTTTTTGACCGTCGAAAGAATGCAGGTAATTATTATCAGGCTCGGAGTAGAGATCGATAATGCAAGCCGCAAGACGCTGGCGCAATGCGGGTTGCGGTGTTTCGGGGGGATTCAACAGCGATTCGAACATCATACCCGTTGAATATTGAATAATGAATAATGAATCGTGTGTCGTTTCGTTCAGTCGCCAGTCCAGTCCTTGGAACAACTTGCGAGACAGTCGCGCATAAATTACACCGTACTGACCAACTCTCCCGTTCATCAATATTTTATGAACATGAAAAACGCGGAGGATAAGCTTTACACGTGAGTATATGGAATAACTGTATTATACCCTACGGTCTAACGGTATATCCACTCAAACAGTTGATTATATACCTCGGGGTGAAAACGACGCGACAAACTACCGCCAATGGCAGCGAAATTAGTATAATTCAGTGCAATACTCGTCCCTTGGCGAAAAGGGTGAGAAACGAGCGGGTTCCGGCTGAATATGAGCCAGGCTTTGAAGTTTTCATTATTTATTTCGTTTCTAGCTATTTTGAACTTTTCGAATCTGACCTCAGATTCGTGATTAGTGACCGAAAAACCGTTTGAGTACCAATTTTCATCGAAATCGAAATGTTGTTAGTGTATTTTTTTTTTTTAGAGCATGTCGAATGTGCCAAATTAAAATTTTTCAACACTGACTTGAGGTTTGTGAACAACGAAAGCAAAAAAAACCGCATGGCATCAAATTTCATTCAAATTCGTTGATCCTTTATCAAGATATCGTCATTTTTAGTCTAATTTTTGAAATTTTGTTATTCAAATAATTCAAAAAGTACCAAACCGATCAAAGCCAAAATCTAATCAGTTCTAAGTTTGGAAAAACCGCGTCGATTGATCCCAATTCAATCGAAATTCTGTGGACCTGAAAACGTGGAGATCCAGTAAAATCTCAACTTTTTATTTTCGGGTGTTCACAATAACTTTCTCTTTCCTCTAAAAACAGAGGGAACGGGGTATGAAAAAAAAAATGAATCTTCAAATTATTTTGCATCAATTTGTGAATCTCTTGCTGCGACTTTAGAATCGTTATAATCGTTGGCCAGTAAAAGTTATCAATTTACGATTTTTTCAGAGTGTGGAAGGAGATTACGCTGAACAGTACAAGCGAACAGATAGAATATAGGGTCTGGGATTATCCGATAAAGGAACAGTACGGACACATACTTCAGGCCATCATTCAGGCTGGTCCCGTCGAAACAGCTGAAATCGGATTCCAAAAGGTGAATTTTATTTCCAGTGTCCTGCAGTGGAAAAAATCATTCAATAATCACAAGACCATCTGGCAATTAGTCCGCAGTTCATTTTCTTTCATTTGTTTTCTTTCATCGTCAATCATCAGACGTTTGGGAATTTTTTTTTCCATTCTTATCTGACGAGCAGAAAATTAGGATCGATGAAAAAACTTGTCAATCCTAATTGCGTTTATGATTGGTTTTCGAATTGACAGAGTTTGCCGATACAAAAGTTCCAAAATTGACAAACTTTGATCGCTCTTACTAAAAATTGTATTTTTGCACGAAAATTCGGTGCTTTTAAATCCGACGCAACTTCTTTATCGTTCTAGGTAATAGACAGCGAAAATGCGGAATTCGCGTTCATCCACGATTCGGCCGCGATAAAATACGAGGTGACTAAGAATTGCAACCTCACAGAAGTGGGCGAAGTCTTTGCCGAACAACCCTACGCGATCGCTGTCCAACAGGGAAGTCATCTTCAGGACGAGATCAGCAAGAAGTGAGCAAAACAGCACCGATCAATCATTATCGAAGACTTTTTTCTCTAGATTTTTGACAAAATTGAATATTTCGAGAATAATATTTTTTCAGAATACTGGACCTCCAGAAGGACAGATATTTCGAGAGCTTGACATCGAAATACTGGAATCAATCGCTTCGAGAATCTTGCCCGAACTCGGACGACAGTGAGGGAATAACGCTCGAGAGTTTGGGTCAGTTTCGCCAAAGCTCACCGTCCCACATTGTTTTCGCACGGCCTAAGAGGCGCAAAAAATAGTATATCATGCGAATTCGATTGCGTGAGATTCTCAATGACATATTGGGGTGAATTAAACAATTTTTGTTGTTGGCAGTAACATTTTAGCTAATTTTCGCGTCTTTTAGGCCGTTTCGAAACAATGTGCGTCCGGTATCGCCTCTATCAGTTCTTATTCGATCGATATTCCGTTGCAGGTGGGGTGTTCATAGCGACTCTGTTCGGTCTGGCGCTAGCGATGATCACGCTCGCCGGTGAGGTGATTTACTATCGGAAACGATCGAAGGATTCGAAAAAGGAGCCACCTGCGAGAACTAAGAAGAGAAAATTACAGAATATGCAGATGAAACCAGCACCGGTTGTCTCACTCGTCGATAGACCCATGAAGAATATACAACCGAGGGTTTCTCACATATCCGTTTATCCCAGACATTTTGCTTTCAAGGAATAGGAGGAGGCCCAGTTTGCAGAATCTTCAACTTATCGTTACTTACAATTTACCATCATTTCACAGTCAGAGGTCTTCGATTGTCTTCACTGTTTTAATTCGACATCAAAATCGCATTCTAATTATTGCATGACATACAATAAACGATGTATGTGATATTTATACATAAAACAATTGAATACGGAGGCATTTTTACCTTTCATTTTCCTCAGATTTGTAGAACTGATTAGACTTTGGCGAATACCGGTTCAGTACTTTTCGACTTATTTGAATAGCAGAATTCTAGAAAATACAATAAAAATGACGTTATTTTGAGAACGGATCAACGAATTTGAATGAAATTTGGTACTCGCACGTTTTTTGGGTCACTTATATCACGAATCTGAAGTCAGATCAGCGAAATTCAAAATGTCGAATCCAATTTGCTTGGAAAAACACTAAAAACATTCGAAAAATCTCATGAAAATTGGTACTCGAAGGTTTTTTGAACCGCTGATCAAGAATCTGAGCTCAGATTTGCAAAATTCAAACGTAGCTGGAAGCAAAATAAATAACTGGAAGTTCACAGTCAGCCCAAACCCTCTCCTTTTATTTATTAATCGGGACTACAAACTGGCTCGGACTGCAGTTTCCATTGAAGCATGAAATACGGGTCCGCAATCCGCGTTATTGCGGTGAGTGAAAATTAAAAATTTGACGATTCCCCTTTTTTGAAGAACCGCACGAAACGCGGAAGCAATCTTCCTCGACGGGTCTCACCAGCCGGTAAATCGAATACTGTGACCAGCATCAATGCGTCGAATCATTGCAGACTTCGAGTCTCTTATTTTTCTGCCGATACATTATTGGCGCCGTTCTTCATTCATTTTTGTATTTCACGTCTCCGTTTCTTCTATCCACGACATAATCCAGCTGCACCGATGAATGTTGGCTAAAAGGCCAATGATCTCTCGACGCTTTCACCCCCACATTGTATTTCGCTTTTTATATCATTTATAAACTCTCGTCGAGCTGAAATACGCGCAAACTTCGAAAGAGTGATTGAACCCGCTGCAGAAACTCGACGAGAACGATCGAATTACGAAACCGATATTCACAGTCACCTCGAACGACGTTTCAACCATTTGCATAGTCTCTTCTTTCGACATTCTAAGATATTGGGTTATTTTTCACATGTGGCTTCAAAAACCGACCGAGTATCATTTTCAGGATGCATATTGCGAAATACACGCAAGATTTCGGTCTAGAACTAAATATTTACTATTTAGCTTCGCCCTTTTTTCTGATATTGGTATAAAATACGTCCCCCCACGGCGTAGTCAATCAAGCCTTGCGCGTAATAGTATTTACTTATCAACTTTCTTTCGCAATTTTTAAGGAACGGTTACCGATATTCATGCCACAGACACACCGAAATACGCTGGGTTTTATTTCGATAGAATTAGCGATGGTGGCAGTGAATAAAAATAATCTGAACGGAGACGAGAAGAAGATGAAGAAAAAAGAAAATGGTGTGGAAACACGCGGTGAGGGATTAGAACTGGGAAAGAATGGACAAAAGTTTAGATAATTTATGGGTGATTCAAGCGGAAATGACAGTGAGGCGTAAAACCAGAAGTCTAGAGGAAAATATAATAAAACGGTGCAGCACCTTCACCATGTAACAATGGTTACACAGATTTTAAAGAAAGTTTGTATCTGGTTATACATAAAGGCGACCCTTTTTTTCCTGTCGTTAGGTATTCGATCCTCGAAGTGTACATAAAATAGAATATCCCGTGAGAGAATTTACCGCGTCTCAGCTCAAAGGCTTGGGACTCGTGTATTCGAACGTGATTCGCACATTTGTATCATACTGAAATCGAACGAAACGGAACGAAAGTTAATTCCAGGGTCTAACGATTGACGAAAATAATCGGTCAAAAAATCGGCTACAAGTTTCGAAAGTTGTACGCTGGCTAAAAATATCCTTCGTCCAATATGTCTTCGTAATTCTCTGGCACCGATCCTCTGGTACAGAAATTTTTGTCAAGTAAACTCCCCAGTTTCCGACTCCTCGATCTTTTTTCCACTTTATTCTACAATATCACGACCAGATGATGGAAAATAGTTACCAAGTTGAATCATTCAACTCCAAAATCTGATTAAAAAAACGCATCATTGACGACTAAAAGTGACTGCGAAGTTTGTCATGCAGCAAGAAGGGGTCAAATACCGGGTCCTTTCGGTTTTATCTCATAGATAATTATTGGAACGAACCGCGACTCCAAAGACTAAACTAGCCGTAGCGAGCCGAGTGTCAGAAACTGGGGCGTTTACCTGAGGTATGCATTATATAAAACCGTAGAGTTTAGGTAACGACATCGATTGCACCGTATTTCTATAAATCGGTGGCGGTTCTTTTAAACCGAGACGTAAAACGTACTTTTGCCACGATCGGTGGGCCTGGTGGGGGACCCAGCGGTCCAGGAGTTCAGAATCCAGTCAATATAAGCGCGTCCGACGAAGAAGGCCAAGCCATTTGGTGACAAGTTAGACATGGAGAATCGGACGACTGTTTATTGACCAGAGACAATATCACACCAAACATTTTCGAAACGTGTTTCCGTTACAAAAAGTCAACGGACTCCGCCAACGATGGCGTTCTACAAGGTAGGTGATGGACGAAATCAATCGAAACACCGAATTCATTATTCACGCGTCTTTGCAGATGAGGACCGCGTTTATCGTCGTCTCTCTGATCTCCGCGATATCAGCGACCGATTATCACTACGAAAACCGCGAGGTCTACAACTTCGAGGGCGCCGAGGCCGAGCCCTACAGGAAGCCGTGGTTCTTCGAGGAGTACTCGAACCCCTTCACTCCGCCCAAATCAGGGGGCTACGTGCAGTCCGATAACGCTTACGAGTCGGTAGCCGAGCAGAAGCTGCCCGAGGTGTACGAAAACCCTGCGGAAGCCCACTTCGCGTCTTCGGGTATCAAGAAGATACCGAGGGAGGACAAGAGCTTCAAGAAAGCGATCTCTCCGTTCTACACCCTCACCGACTCGGACCCTGAGAAGTACAAGTCGATCATCCTCAAGTCAGGAGCTCCCTACTGCCAGGAGATCAAGAACCCGAAGCCCGCGAAGCGGTTCAGACGCGACGCGATGACCTGCTACAAATGCAAGGATCCGAAGAACGGAGCCACCTACGAGCAGTGCTCCTCGACCTACGTTTCCGCCGAAAAGCCGCAGGCGAGCGTCCAGCACGAGCGGTACGTCCCGTTGGCGGCCAGCCTGAGGTACCGACGGTCCAACGATAACCCAGATCCGGCTACCACCGGGGTGGGGAACAAGGACAACTATCGTTTCCCGGAGGAGTACTTCGCCCCGCCGGTCGTCGCCGCTGAGGCCACCGCGGAGAGCAAGAAGAGCCCCGAGAAGTGCGAGAAGGTCTTCAAGGACTCGATGGTCTGCATGGTCTGCACGAACCCGGAGACCCACGGGAAGTACGAGCAGTGCTCGTACACCAATCAGCCCGACGACAAGTCGTACGCCTACAGCAAGTCCAGCTCCTTCGGGCTCCCGCACTCCGAGAAGGACCTGGCCGAGTCGAGGACCCGGGAGAACTCGGCACCGCGGAAGGAGGAGGCTAGGGAGAGCGAAGCGGAACACCCTGAGCTGGACAAGTACTTCGAGGAACAGACGGCGCAGATAAAGTCGAGGACCCCGAAGAACAGGAGCTTCGAACCGGACCTCGCGCTCGAGTCGGGCTCCGAGAACGTAAGGGACGGTCAGTGCAAGAAGATCGCCAAGGACAACATGGTCTGCGTGGTCTGCAAGGACCCGAAGACCGGTGGCAACTACGAGCAGTGCTCGTACGCCCATCGCCCGAGCGACAAGGCCTACAAGGTGAGCAAGTCCAAGTCCTTCGGGTACCCGGAGGCCGGCAAGGCTGCGGCCAAGTCGGAAGGCGAAGGCGATTCCTCGCCGTACGAGGGCGCGAGCTACTCCTACGAGAGGCCGACGAAGAGCGAGAACTACGGATCGACCGGAAGCGGCGAGGACTCGAGCGAGAAGTACGGCTACGATCAGCCCAGCGAGAAGCAGGAGACCCAGGAGTACGTGCCGTACAATTACGAGGAGGGACCGTCCGCCGCCTACGTCAAATCCGAGTCCGAGCGGATCTCGGAGCAGGTCAAAGCGGACCAAGCGAACTGCAAGAAGGTTGAGAAGGACTCGATGACCTGCACCGTCTGCACGGACCCGAAGACCGGAGGGAACTCGGAGCAGTGCTCGTACGCCTATGAGCCGGACGACAAGCAGTTCTCCTTCAGTCGCGCCAGGACCTTCGGGTCGCCCGAGGAGGGCGAGGGCGCCGAAGATCCCGGGGCGTCGGCGGAATCCTACACCGACCAGGGGAGCTACGGAGTCGCGTCCGACAACAAACCGCATGTGGCTGGCTCGCCGGCCGAGGGCGTCGAGGACCCCGCGAAGCTCGTGGTCGAGTTCTTCAGCACCGCGGACAAGAAGAAGGAGATACAGAAGGTGCTGAGCGAGTTCCAGCAGGAGGACAGGTCCAAGTGCAAGAAGGTGATCCGCGACAAGCTCACCTGCTTCCAGTGCACGGACAAGGACGGCGCACAGAAGGAGGAGTGCATCTTCGTCGCCGCCCAGGAGCCGGCGAAGGACCGGGTCGCGTATCGCGAGGTCAAGGAGTACCGGAAGGAGCCTAAGCCCGCGGAGGCTGTGGTCAGTCCCGTTATCAGCGAGCGGAAGGAGAGGAAAACGAGGAAGGCTAGTCCCTACAGCTTCTACGCGGAACCGACTCTTGCCGCCAGCGAAGACAACGAGGAGGCGAGGGAGGCCGACGAGGCCGAGGAGCACGAAGTCGAGAGGGAAAACGTCCAGACCGCCGACGAAGAGTACGACTACACAGCAGCGACGAAGCCGACGTACGACAAGGTCCTGGGTCTCACCCTGCCTCGCTACATGCTCACGACTTCGGAGCACGAGGCCGAATTCGACGAGGTTGTCGCGTCTAGTAAAATATAGTTTATTCATCGTAATTAAAACTGTGTCTTTAACTGTGTTCCGTCTCGACGAATCCAAGGCACGTTCTCTTGTTATTTTCTATCAAATATTCTGAGATTTGAAATTGAGGAAATAATTTGAAGCGATTAAATTCTTTTTGCTTTTCCACACTGTGCGTTTATTTGAAATTCCAATTCGAAGCTCATCACTCGTGATGTACGATAATTACTATCCTAAACGTGTATACATGACAAAATTACAATAGTTTTCGTTCCTAATTAATTTCTACATGGTCAGAAGAATAATTGATAAAAAAAATACTGAATAATTCGGACGAAATATTTTCATAAGCGTAAACTGTTGAAATCCAATTATACATCTAAGAATAATGATCAGTAACGTTGTTATTTAGTATGTAAAATTGTTAGGATATAATAATAATAATCAATTGTTATTCAGTTTGTAATTAAATAACTGCAGTCAATTAAAGTAATCCGATCAGTTTTTTTTTTCGTCTGAACGGAAGAAGGATAGAGAGCAAGAAAGAAAATGCATCCTACAAAAACGATTGAATTTAACAGATTTTTTCTTTTTTTTTTTTTTGTATTTTCGGTATTTTTTTTATTCACGTCTATAAAATCCACGATCACTCCACGCGTAATATAACAGCGATAATTATTGATTGAACTATATCTATAGATATAGATAGATGTAATTAATCGTGATACAAAATTACAGGAGAGAAAATTAAGCGGTGCAATCGGTTTTCACTCTTCTGTAACACGAACGACAAAAGAAGTAGGTAACCAGTTACGTGTGATTTTATACGCTTGAGAGGAAATCGTTCTTTTATGGACTATATATTGTTTGCTTTTTTTTCCTTGCATCAATCTCACAAGCTACTATTGTGCAACTATCTGTATAGCTAGCTATATTATAGCCTGGTGTTACGCTCAATCAAACCTGAAATTCGTGATTCTCTAAACTTTCGATGAAATCGTGAGAGACACGTTCTAAATAATAGCGTGGATATTATTATTATTATTATTATTATTTATACCAGCTATAGACACAGTAATTGGTAATTTTGCAATAACAGTAACACAATAACACATCTTATACGTAAAACCTTAAACGTATTAATAAAAGCGCAACAACTTTAGCCACAAACGTGCAATAGCCACGATCGAGATCGGTATCTGAGAATTAGGTTACTCCAGTGATACTTGTAACGATGAAACCTCCACTGCGTTCCAGCGGCTATCCAATCAGTCATCAGCTATTTGACTCAGGCTCTCATAAGTTATAGCAATACATATATTATTTTTAGTTATATAATATAATGTATAAAAAGGTTGTAGAATAATTTATTCATTAGTATTCGGTATTTCCTGAACGAAGGAAGAAGTTAAGAATACGAAAGTATTTTTTTAACAATCCAGTAGGTGATTTGTGCAAACTATTATTATACAATACTTTGGTTGACAAGATTTGTTTGAATAGGGACGTTTCCTCGGAATGAAGAGTGCTAACCCTACTGAAAAAGATTCTGTAAAATATTACATGAAAAAGTACATAATAAATTACATGATAAATTTTATAAAGTTATGATTGGATTCATGATACGAATTATTATGTACTTTCTCATAAGATTTTTGTTCTAACCATCATTTTGTACAAATACACATAATATATTTCCTAATTTATCGTAGGATGTTTTACGTCATGGTCAGATTTTATGATAGAAAAAGAAAAAAAAGGCATCCCTGAATCGGGATCGAACCGCCGTCCTTTGAATTCGCAAGCAGTGACGCTACCATCTGAGCTACGGTACTTCACGGTAATATAACGAGGTTTCAGGTTCATAAGTTTTGATATGATTGTGATTGATTTCCAGTTTCTTTGGAGAAGTTGGAACTCGTAAGTTCCCCGGTCTAAATTTTACTTTTTTTTCTTTTCTATCGTAAAATCTGATCATGTAAAACATCACACTATAAATTAGATAATAAATTATGTGTATTTGTACAACAATGGTCAGAATAAAAATCATGTGATAAAGTACGTAATAATCTACAACATTCTCAATTTACATGATAATTCATATCATGAATCCAATCATAACTTTATGTAATTTATTATGTACTTTTTCGTGTAATATTTGACAATATCTTTTTCAGTAGGGAAATGTGTGCGTGATAGTGGAATACAATTTTTAGAAACTATAAAAATTATAGAATCAACTTCTGCATAGGCGACTGTAAACAGTAATTGAAAATTATTAATTTTCAAATGCCACGTGTCGACACACAGTAGCCACGTACTTCTGTTGAACATATTGGTTGTCCGTAGCGCCATCAGATGGTAAATTTGCGTGATGTCATGCGTGACCGCGGTTTAGTACCGCGGAGTCGAGGTGAAATAACTCAAGACTTGAGTGATACATTGATTCCGAGGGTTGAAATAATTCAGAGTAATTGATTCAATTCAACATAATTCGTTTGATTTAGGTTAATTCAACTTAATTCAACTTAATTCAGATTAATTAAACTTAGATCAACTTAATTCAACGCAATTCAACTTGATTCAATTGGATGCAACGTAATTCAACTCGATTCAACTAAATTCAACTTGATTGAACTTAATTCAACTTGATTCAATTTGATTCAACTTAATTCAACTCGATTCAACTAAATTCAACTTGATTGAACTTAACTCCAGTCAATTCAACCTAATCCAAATGAATTCAACTTCATTCAATTTGATTTAACTGATTTCAACTCAATTCAACTTAATTCGACCGGAGTCCACTTCATTCGACTCAATTCAACCCAATTCAGCTTAACTTAACTCAATTCAACTTAATTCAACTCAATTTCACTTAATTCAACCTAATTCAACCTCATTAATTCAGGTAATTATTTATTAATTCAGGTGGAATTCCGTTAATTCGAGTAATTCTCTGTTTTAAACTTAATTCAACGCAATTCAACTTGATTCAATTTGATTCAACTTGAT